>SNQJ01S0009332.1:84996-96059 GCA_010110895.2 Picea sitchensis
CATATATTATATTCATACATTGTGTTACATTGTTTACAATACAATATACATATAGGAGCCAGTAGCATCCAAAACCCTAACCCAATGACCTGGATTAGTCCAAAACCCTAATTCCTTAACCAGAAATAGAAAACCATCGGCAAAAAACCATGTGCCGAAAAACCACCTAAATATCATGTGGTCCCGGAAATATGTCGTCCCGGTGCGAAAAAAAAAATTCGGGGGCACTGCACCCCCCTCTAACCCCCCTGCACGCCCGGCGCAGATGCTCAGACACTACTACTCATGCAAAGAATATAACACATACCCAACACTTTCTTGGATTGGTGTCTTTGAGACCAATACAAAATTTGTCATGCCTTGCTGTGTAATTGGCTTGGCTCTTTCTCAACTGTTCTTGAACGGTTTGTTGCACAAACTGAATTGGTTTGAAGAACTTCTTGGCCTGGTTATAAGCATGTTGAACTTAATGTAGATGCTCATCCCAAAACTTAGGATGCTTTCTTTGCAATCTATCCATAGTATTGCCCATGCCAAAATGGCTAGCAATAAGAGAAGACCGTGCTTCCCTTATCCCATTGACTCTTTCACCCCGTGAAAAACATAGCTTGATAAGATACAAAAGTTTACCATGCACATAGGAATCCAACTCCTCAACTTGGTTAGCACGACATAAATTTTCATAAAAATCTTTGAAATCAACATCTATAGCATATTGTTCCCAATAGCTCTCATGTATGATAATTATTGCTTGTAAATGACTAAAGCACTAACAATAGGCCTAGTAAGCATATCAACAACTTTATCATAAAATTATTTCTTATACCTTATTACCAAGTGGAAAACATAACTTTTCAAGGCATGCAATGGAGCTTGCTTTGCTTTCAAAGCTTTCTTCCATGTGTATCCTTCAACAATCATTTTTGTAGTCTTGTTCAAGGCTCTGAAATCTACCCACATTCGCCATATACAATATTTCTTTGGTACCAAACCAATTGGTGACCTGCATGGTGAAGTGCTTGGTTTGATGACCCATCTATCAAGCCACTCTTGGGCTTGTTTTCTATTTTCAACATTCTCCCTGACTTACATCCTACACATGTTAATGTTTGGAAGAGGACCTCCTTGTTGCAATAGAATCTCTTGTTGGACACCCCTTTTAGGAGGAAATCCCTTTGGTTCCTAAAACATCTCAACATTTTCGTTATCAACCTCATAAAAATCAGATTGTAACTTTGTATCACATCCTTTGAGAACTTGTTCTTCATAATTGTATTTGGATTTAGTCATCAAAAGTACAAGGTTCTTACTAGCATTGACTAGTCTTTTCATTTGTCCAGCATTTGTAAGTGACAAATTCATCTTCTTTGTGTGTGCTCTAACAATGTACTCAACACCATTTTTAAACAAATGATACTTGTTCTCATGACGATGGAAAATGGCTCTCCTATCATATAAGTATGGGATTCCAAACACAATACTGCAAATATCCAATGGAATAACATCAAGCTCTACCTCATCTATATAGTTTGCAGTGATGGCAAATCTGAATTTACACCTTTTTGTCACATGCAATTTGGCATTGTCACATATCCAACCTAGAGGGTATGGTTTAGGATGAGGAGTAGTTTCCAAATCTATTTTCTTGACAATGTCTTCAAAAATAAGGTTTTCTTGTGATCTCGTATCAAAAAGAGTATCTATCTTGGTATGTTTTGAAATTACCCTTATGTGGAAAAGATCTATCCTTTATTTTTCATGTTGAGTTTCATTGATGGCGGAATTTGAAGAACTAGTACTTGCAACAAAATTCTTACCTTGAAAACCCATGGCTGTTATTTTTGTTTCATCTTCCGAATCAGATCCTAAATATTGTTGTACAGTTGCAACAATGTTTGGTTTCTCTTTATTGTTGAAATTTTTGGGTCTGTTTTGAGGATGAAGTTTCCAACAATGTTCTTCATCATGGACATCCTTTGAACAATGTTTACAAGATATTTTCTCTCTCTCTTTCTTTACTGAAGCATTTTTCTTTCCATTTCCTTCAAACTTCTTCTTTCCCTTGTCTCCATTAAAAGACTTCTTGTTTCCCTTTTGATGTTCATTCCTTCCTCTTGCCTCTAAATGAGTAGCCTGCACACATACTTCATCTAGATTTTAAGGATTAAAGATAAGCATTGTATGCCTCAAGTAGCTATGCAAAGCTCCAATGTATTTGAGCAAAGTATCTTGTGAAGAAAAATCTACACCCAAAACCAAAGATCTTCTCCTAAATTCTTGAGTGAAACTTTGCACATCTTTCCCTTTANTTTCTTGACAATGTCTTCAAAAATAAGGTTTTCTTGTGATCTCGTATCAAAAAGAGTATCTATCTTGGTATGTTTTGAAATTACCCTTATGTGGAAAAGATCTATCCTTTATTTTTCATGTTGAGTTTCATTGATGGCGGAATTTGAAGAACTAGTACTTGCAACAAAATTCTTACCTTGAAAACCCATGGCTGTTATTTTTGTTTCATCTTCCGAATCAGATCCTAAATATTGTTGTACAGTTGCAACAATGTTTGGTTTCTCTTTATTGTTGAAATTTTTGGGTCTGTTTTGAGGATGAAGTTTCCAACAATGTTCTTCATCATGGACATCCTTTGAACAATGTTTACAAGATATTTTCTCTCTCTCTTTCTTTACTGAAGCATTTTTCTTTCCATTTCCTTCAAACTTCTTCTTTCCCTTGTCTCCATTAAAAGACTTCTTGTTTCCCTTTTGATGTTCATTCCTTCCTCTTGCCTCTAAATGAGTAGCCTGCACACATACTTCATCTAGATTTTAAGGATTAAAGATAAGCATTGTATGCCTCAAGTAGCTATGCAAAGCTCCAATGTATTTGAGCAAAGTATCTTGTGAAGAAAAATCTACACCCAAAACCAAAGATCTTCTCCTAAATTCTTGAGTGAAACTTTGCACATCTTTCCCTTTAGCTTGCCTAAAGTTTTGCCAATCCATAATGGATTTCTGCATGTATGCTAATGGATAAAATTGCCTTTTAATTGAAACAATAAAATCATTCCAAGAGGATAAACATTTACCATGTTTCTTCATGTCCTCTTGAGTTTTGTCTTCCCACCAAATGAGTGCTACATTGTCCAATATTAAAGAAGAAAGATGAATCTTAGTTTCATCATCTGTGATTCTTTGTATCCTACAATACACTTCAATCTGACGAATCCAGTTATCTAATTTCTCATCATTTACCTCTCCATTGTACATTGGCAATTCAAACTTAATATCAAGCTTTAGAAAAGGAGTTTGTAAAGTATTTTTACCATGCTCTTTTGGAGAATTTGGAGGTGGTTGTGAAATGGTGGAAGAGGTGGAAGATGGAGGTGAAGGAGGTGGACAATCACCACTCCCTCCATTTCCCTTTGGATTTTTATCATCACTATCTCTAGTGCCCTTTGGAGGGTTGGATATTTCACCTTGCAATCTTGCATTCCTTTCATCAAACAAAAATTTGACCTTGTCAACCATATCAAAGAAATATTTCTTCAAAGTTTCTTCTTCAGAAGGAAGAGTTCCATGGCTATCCTCATGAGCCATACCTGGTGAAAATCTCCTTGAAACTTGAGGTGATTTGATAGTTCTCCTTCTTGATAGTTGAGAACTTGGCTCTACAAGTTGACCTTCTCCTCTTGTGAGTTTCAACCTTGTAAGCATCAGAAAAACAAAAACAACTTGCAAACAATCAAATCTTCAAAAACCAAATCTCTGATACCAAATGATCTGAAAATGGAATGAATATGTTTCCAATAGATCTTAAAAATGAAGAACACTTATCTCTTAAAATTGCAAGTGTAAAATGGCATGTGTTTGGGTAATAGGATCAGTTTACTAACACATAAAATTAGTGAGTTTTACTTAAGCATGAGCAGCATATCAGACTGATAAAAACCATTAACAATAAACACATAACACATAAAATGATAAAGGAGTTCACGCCTATCTTGGGCTACATCTCCTGGTCCAAATTCCCTTGGATCATTTTAATTATGCTTAAAACTTCCTCTTACAATGCTCAGAATACAAAATAGATGGCTTTAATGGCTTCAGAACGTCCAAAAACCCCAAGCTGGGCTTTTTCGACACCTGGTTTGGCCAAAAAATGAAGAAGTTACACCTCCTGGAAGTTTTCCCCTTCAAGTTTGTTGTACTTGCTCGCCAAAACGCATATGTGAATGACCAATCTGGCTCCCACAACGTTTTTTAACCTAAAACCCAACACCGCACGCATCCCGCAAAACAGGGCAATATGTCAAACAGTTAGCGGACTAGGCGCCTATAAGGGCAGAGGTATTGGTCGCATGGGGGGCATGTGGCCATGTCCCAGTGCCTAAAACAGGCTTCGTGGCTTAACCATGCCCAAAATTTCCACCTACATTCAAGTGGAAAGGTTTTATGCTATTAAAAACCATGGCCATACCTAAATGGGGATAAACTACAGTGTTTTCGTGCCAAGTTTTACGATCGTATGCATATATATAGACTGTGGGCTAACACTGGAGTGGGTCGTATGGTAGACCGGGGTTGAATGCCAAATTAACTAACCACGCCAAAAGGTATAGGAGTGGAGTTATATGGTAATGACATATGGAAAGCACCAAGGCTAAACCAATGTAAAATCTCGCGTACAAAACTCCTGCACCCAACGTTTTAAATGGAGGGTCATATGCGATAACACATGTGATCGAGGGCTGAGACTGTAATAATATCACGCCAAAGTTTAATAGTGTGTACATGTGGTGTAATGGACCAGGGCTTAAATACATAAATAAATCTGCATGTGCCAACAGTCATATGGTGTGGTTCTATATAAACACGTCGGGGGTTGGGGCTAGGCCCCAACCCTTTACTCCGTCGGAATTACATTGTTTCAAATTCAAATAATACAATTGAACATTACATGGTAAGAAACACCATGGGTGGGATGGTATCCAAGCCCTACTAAGACTCTTCCCCCATGCCCGGAGTTCATGTGTTCGACTCCTATGGAGTCACATACAATTTTTCCATTGCCAACCAAAGGAGGGGTGCCACATGGAAGCCCACAACTGGGCCACATGGCACCATTACATTCGCCCACCAAGATGACACGTGTCGAGATGTGATTCACCCACCTGTCTACCAAAACTTGTCTAGTCATCATGCCAACACACCTGCCACATCACTGTATGACTGTACGACCTGTACAGTCAACTGCCATGTCAGCACTGTACGAACTGTATAGTCAGCAAAATTTTTGCATGTTTGGCAAAATGAACAAAATGTGATATCTTGCTCATACGACGTCTGTTTGATCCCATTCAAGTTGCGTTGGGTTTGTAACAACGAGGCCTATGCACACGGATGATTTTAAGTGATTCTGAGCACTTTGATTCTTGAGCTAAATTTGATCCCCTGGATCACTAATTCCCATAAAGGGAAAAGTGAAATGGGTATATGAGTCAGACTATGAGCTCATTGTTGTGAAAAATGCATAGTGGCATAAGTACTTGTCTAGGAATGAAAATTCCATATGTGAACGTGTTGCAATGCATACGATGAAGGTTGCACGAATGTAACATGAAAATAGACTTGGTGAAACCTATGGATAGTGGTATTGTAAGACTTGTAGTTGGCCTGTATGGGTCCATAATGACCTAATGACAGTCAGGGAGTTAACACCCTGAATGAAAATGGTTGCTGGGGTAACCCATTAAGCAAGAAAAAAGTATCTCCTTGATTGAGAGGTCTATTGATCAAGACCAACTGGAAGCCAAATTGGTTGCCCTGTTACCTTAGGCATGGTTTTGATTTCCCATATTGTATTTATACGTTGGGTAATGATCTATGGAAATTAAGGAAAGAATGCTTTCTTGCTAGTTGTTATCGTACAAAAGAGAGAAAAGTAACCTTTGTTGGTTATTATCATGAAGAGAGGGAAACATCAATATGAGTTATGACTGTGAGATTAGTCATGTAAGTGAACTAAAGAACACTAATGATAAAACTAAATTATCAAGATGAATAAAGAGGTGCAAGAGGTGCACCTGCATATACACAAATATGTGTATACATAATTAACGAGAATAATATGACTGCAAGCTCTCAACTGAGAGGGAAGCTTAATGTTGATTGTTCATATGAGACTTATCATAAGAATGATTTGAAGAACCTTGGGAGAAGGATATAGACGTTTGATATGTCCATGTTTGTGAATGACATGGAAAAAGGTGAAAGCCATAAGCTTACATGATGAATGATTAGTTGTATTTAATTATACCTAAGTGCATGGATCTAATGCACCGTAAAGCTTCTTGATATGAAGCCTGATATTAATACCAACTAAGTGTGAGTGATACTAAATGTGCAAGTAATGCACATGTATGATGTAAGAGTATAGGTATACTAAAGGCACAAGGTGACTGCCTAAATGAATGAAATGAGAGACAAGCATTGCACTTACCAATATTGAATGAATACCATGAATGCATGGTTGGCTCCATTATGAAGAGTTATGAAAGCTCTGTTTTGAATGATATCTTAAGGGGAATGTACCCCATTTCCCCAGGAAATGCCAATATAAATAAATGAAAGAGTAAATGAGAAAGGATGGTCTATTGTTAGGATAAGAGGAAAATGATTATGCCTTGAGGATCACATGAGAATAATTTTGAACAATCATGAGTTGACTAATTTTAAAGTAGAGATGTGTGCAGGCTGTGAAATATACCCATGGCAGCTACACATAGGCTTTTGATTATGCATGTGGTTAAATACATCATGGATGTAAGTTAACAAAACCATAATATGTATCGATACATAATTTGGATGCATGACAAAAATGCATGTTTATATTCCTTAAGAATGCATGATAACAAGATGAAGCTAACTCAAGGTTGAGGCCATCAGCTATAATTATGGATATGCAATAAGGAATTTGCATGCTAAAGGAGTCCCTGTGGGGGAACTATGTGAAGACTCTGTCAGGAGAACCGAGTCACAACCTTAATTACTGTTGAGGACTAAGCAATGATCTATAAGAGTGTGTGTGTGTGTGTGTGTGTGTGTGTGTGTACATGTACATAAGGATCCCAGAGTACATTTTAAAACAAAATGTGTAAGTGGAAGACTAACAACTGAATGTTGACCATTCCGGTAACTAAAAATATAATGTGCAGAATGCACAAGTTCATGACTCGTCATGAACATATAGGTTTTTCTTAAAGCATGCTGACGTATCCAAAAAATTTAGCGTGAAGCCTAACTAAGACTGCTCAAGGAAAAGAGAAGGAAGATCCCATCAGGTAGTAAATTGCGAAGGCAAGGAAAGGGAAATACCTTCTCACTTCCAAAGAAACTCTGAATTGCTTACAGAGTTGTAGGTTTTATATGAACATCCGTGAGAACAAATACAACTGGAAAAGGGATATTGAACAAATAAGTATGTTTGATTGAATAGGCTTGGTTGAAGCCACATCAAGCAAGGTTAGTAAGGCTTTAGAAATAACTCAACTGGATTGAAGGTCCCAGACTGTGTAGAAGGAGTTGGAAAAGGGAAGAGCCCTAACTCTTTTCTTGCTGTGCATTATGTTTTTCTCTGGGACGAGAAACTGGTGTGCTAATGGGAGTAAATGTTTTGACACCATAATGAGATGGTTGTATGACTATAGAAGCAGCCGATAACTGTTGGTCTTGCACTCATGAAAACATTTGAGGATAATGTGATGAAGTGCATAAAGATATGCTAGGAAATTTTGAAGATGTTTTATGGATTTGAATGTTATGATACATGCATTTTATTTAATATTACAATTAATGTAATTGTGATTATGATGATGCATGCTATGTATAGAAAGGAATTGGAGCTGTTGAGGAAGACATTTTCCAATGATGGGAAACCTCAAGAAGAGGATGACCATGAGAAGGCTGCAGTTGAAATATTGTTGATAGGGGTGTAAAAGTCCCCATAAAGAATTGTTGATGAGCTAAAAAAAATAAGAAAGAGGGTGCTAGAAGCCAAGAACTGGTATAAAATTGTTCATGCCTATGTGGCACAAGGTATGAAGGGATTTGGTAAGAACCCCTTCTGAAATATTTTATTGTCTTAATGTTATGCATGAACTTTTGAAAGGCAGTTGTATGCCTTGGATACCCAAGTAGGGTATGATTTAGGAAGGAGAACCTGAATGATGCAGGTGTGAACCTCTGGTAGTAAAGATTGTTTGTAATCCTTGAATAATTCATGAACTGATATGTCATGAATGCATTTATCAACCAAGGAATCATTAAAGACATTCATGTGAAACCTTGAGTTTTATGAGTGACGATTTAAGGTTGTGATCGATTCGGAGCAGAAAATATGGTTCTGTTAAAATAATAAATATGGACAGAGAATCCATATGGTAATAAGTTGGTTGAATTCCAACACACCTTGGCGAAAGTGCCTAACTTGAAAAGTGATAATATGAAATCAATACAAGGGCACATTATGTGTGAATGTGGCCATGGACATTGGCACATTGATTAAATTCGCTTAATGTTGAATTGCATCTGGAAAGGTTGATATATTGAACTGATGCATGTGTAAGGAATGAAATTTCCTTTTTCTTTATATCATCGAATAGATAAAAGTGATTTGATTGTTAGCATGCACAATTTAAGAATTGTTTGTGATGAAGTTATAAAGGTGGAGTGAAAATATATGTGCATGGGAAACTAACAATTTGTTTGGCTGATTGAAGTTGAAAGTGCAGGAAGAAAAGAGTCTTGGATATGGAAGTGCTATAAATCCATAAGGAATACTAATTACCTATTGAGCCAAACCACAAGGAATGGTATTTTCTTTGAAGAAAATTCATTTGATTGTTAGTGTGCATAGTCCTAAAATTGTGTGTGAACCACTGCAAGTGTGCAATGAAAATATAATGTGCATGAGAACTAACAATTTTTTTGGCTGAGGAATGTTGAAATTGCAGGAAGCAAAGGGTCTTGGATATGGCAGTGTTTTAAGCCCATAAGGAAGACCAAAACTTATTGTTGAGCCAAACTGCTATGGGAAGGAAAGTAACATAATTGGTGGATTTGGTTCTATGTGGAACAAATCTGAAAATAAATGAGGAAATTGGAAAATCTATGGGTGACAAATTTTCAATAAAATTATGAAATTTAGAATCTATGATGATGTCTCATGAATTTTTGTATACCTATGATACATGTGAGAAGAAAAGATCTGTCCAGAAAGGAAAGATGAAGGATTTCAAGCTAAAAAGCATGAAAAGTGGCTACTGATGAGCCATGAGAACCCCGTGGTAATCCATGATCGCCTGGAATATGTTGTGTTGAGGTAACACGAGCCGGAGGGATGTCTCAGTAGAGAAATTCTGAGGGATGCCTCAAATGTAAGGATCGATGAAGTCTCTGGAATTCTTCCTGTGCGAGAAAACCTTGGCAATGCAAGATGGATCACCCAAGGGACTGTATAACAAAGAAGGGGATGCCTGAGCCTGGGCCCGGAAGGTGAGTGACAACAAGGAAGAGGAGACTTTGATAGTTCTTGTAAACTATTGATTGGGATCATGCACACAATGGGTATGTTTAGGAAAAACAATGAGCCTAGATAACAAGACAACCATGTGGATACAAATCCACAAATTGCGTAGATGAGTATTGTGCTAAGTCGTGAATTTTTTCTAGAATTTTATGCAACAATAAAATGTTCTCACATGAAACTGTGATTAATGTGCTCGTTGTCCAAAAAAATTATTGAAGGCAGGTGACGAAGGTTAAGGGTCTGGAAAGGACCTGACCAAGGAAGAGGATCAGGATTTGTAAAGCAGTTGAATAAGAAAGGCATGGCAGGTGTTACTGAGAAAGAACACCGAGGATGATGTTCCTTTTTAAGTGGGAGGGGATTGTAACACCCCTATTTCCCCCAGCTTGTAATTATTCATTAATCACAATCACCATGTTATGGCATGGGAACAATGTAAATGTATTATTTTTTGAATTTCCAACAACTAACTATGGGGGTGAAGCCTTTAAAGTAATGGCCATGATATCACTAGAGGAAATAATGTGAAAACTATAAGAGAGGGTTCATTATGTCAAATGAACCCTAACTTCCCTTTAATGAGGATAATAATAAACCTCCTCCGGATCCCAAGGAGAGAAATTAGTTAATGAAGAAAGGACCTGTGGTTGAACCATCAACCACCCCCATGAATAGAAGCATGGCCTAGCTGCAGAATGTTAGCCCAAAGTACCACAGGGTCCTGCAGACCCAGACTAACCCAAGTTTCCTTCTGACAGAAGGAACAGGATAGGAAGGGGAACCTTCCCAAGGATGGGTGTGCGTGCAAGACAAGAAAAGGATGAAAATAAGAGTGGAGATCGTGAGGGAGAAATCCTACTGAGAATGAGAAGAAGGCCGCGAGCTCGATGCTGAGGAAGCATCTAATAAACCTCATCGAGGTTGTAACAAAGAAATAAATATATGAGAGTTTGCAGAGAACAGGACCTGAGCAGAAGGTCGCGAGCTTGATGTTGAGGAAGCATCTAATAAACCTCACAGAAGATGTGAAAGAGAAAAGATCGTTGAGAATTGACATAAATTCCCTAGTGATATCATGGCTTGGCACGAGGGTGTCCAGAGCGCTAAGAATGAATGCCTCTGACCCTATGGTTGGGTGGGAAGGAAAACACCCACATTCAGTTAGTTGGCTGTAAGATGTAATAGATAAGTATTCTCATATCTCGTGTAATTGAACTATAACTGTGAATTAAAGTTGGATATCCTATGAATGTTTCTAGGATGTGTATGTTTGCTTGATTGTAATGTCCCTTTCCAAATAGGAGCTCTAGAGAGGAGGCTTAATGTTCTAAAACGCCTCGTTAGACTATAGCCAGGGCCAAAGAGGTGTAAACAAGGTTACTAGAGGTCACTCCAGTCACAGGTGTTATATTCGGAAAGTGACATTGAGCTAAAAAGGGTTAAAAGTGATTTTAAGTCATTATGAGCTAAAAATAGAA
>SNQJ01S0009332.1:108706-140731 GCA_010110895.2 Picea sitchensis
AGTGCAACCAACCATGTACCAAGTATGTACCAATCATGTGTCAAGTACTCATCAACTATGACTCATCAATATGTACCAACATCATCAAATATACACCTCATGCATGTGCCAACTAATCAACTACTTGTCTCAACCATGTACCCAACTTGTACCTCAACCAAAAGCCCTCATCAATTTCATCATCCAAATATGATTTGTAACTATGTAATAGACCTGGTATATATGATCACATAAATGTAATGAATAAAGATCTGAAAATGATACACAATGTTCGTCAGTGTGTTTTATGCAATTCCTCTAGGTGTCACTACTTGGAACCTCTCAGAAAAGGAGTTATGGCAAAAATGGCACACCTTGCTGAATTTTGGCTTATTCTAGAGAGCGACCTTGTAGAGTGTGCCCCACATAGAATATTTGTTGAATTGATCTGAAACTTTTACACAACATACTACAGACTGTACTCTAACCAACACAGTTGGTCTTACTGAATTTGGATCTGTTATGAAGAATTTATGACGTTTTTACATGCACATGCAAAAGTAAAGGACAAAACTGAATATGAAAAGAGGTACCATTGCCTTATTGTTGTTCGTCTCTCCATATTTTATATGGAGAATGTGTTGCGAGCCAAATTTTCTCGCCAGTGTGACATCTGCCCCAATCGTTCCAATTGGGTAAATATCAGTGCTCTGTGCAAGCTGGTTGATAGTCGAATCTGGGACGAAACGATATTCTAAACAAACAACTGGAAATTTTTCCACAATGTTTGTTTCGTTCAACGAAATAATTCAATCGCAATCACCACGGTCATATACTGTTTTGGGAAATATATTAAAATTTGTAATGGATATACCATTACGTGGAAATATCTTTCCTGCATGTTTCTGGACAAGTTGTGGAGGAACAGTCAGTGTCAGTGTCATTGTCATCATGGCCTCCTTGTCTATCATGTCAGCATGCATAATGGATCTACTTTTGTTTTCCTTGTCCAAGTAGGTGCTATAGACAACCATTATGTCCGCGACGAACACTTGTCCAGATTGGTGGATGTTCAAGCCCTCTATTGATAGTACTTTGGATGTCACAACTCTAGACCTTATGACATTTTTTGAACAGGAAAACTAAAGTGAATGGTAGTGTGCATTTTTTTTTTTAACTGGAATAAATCTACAAGTACATGCATAGCTTTGATGAACTATGGAGCTAGAGCTTCGCAACCACACCTCTTAGTCTATGGAACATGCAATGCATTCAGTGTCTCGCTTGTACTTGTTGATACTTCTTGCGAACTGCAAACCATGTATTGCAGATGACATCAGCATATTCACCATGCCATTTATGAATATATACCACATGATATTTGTTTAGTAAACATAGTAAGAGCAGAGCGTATGCATATTTACATTTGGCCTTGTTAGTCTACTGATGTCTGGGATGACTGACTGCTCATGCCCATGTCACTAGTCCAAATTTTTCTGATGCAAGCATGTGCAGATGAACATCAGGACTAAACAAGCATATGCATTTTATTTTGTGCATCAGAAGGACTAAATAACTGTAAAACTGTATGCATCTGATTTTTTTTAACTAGAGAATTGTTTAACAGTAAACAGGGCGTGAGCGCGGGACACCATGGCCAATCTGTATATCGCGGACCCCCGGAATCCAGGGGAGAAATATTCAACCTGCCAACCTGGCACCCGCAATCGAGAAAGTGGGTAACTATAGAATAAGGTAGAAGCACGACCACAGATGTGAATCTATTGGTCTTCCAACTGACACACGAAGGGATTTTCGGAAAGCACACTAAGCAGATGAATTAGAAAACAAAAGGGATAATAAAGTTGGAAAAAGTAGAAATACGAAGGGCAGAAAGGCCCATTACTGCCAAGTCATCATTTTCAAGTCTAATATTATATGCCCCCACCCGGTTTGTATATTTAAATTACTAGCACACTTGGTATACCTTTTAGAAGATTGCACCATAGAACCCTCTGCTACTGCACAGAACAATTCATCTCCATGTCTAAGCAACCTGTTTTTTCCAAGGCAACAATGTTGAATATGCAATGCACATGAAGGCAAGTTAGTATAAAGACAGACATCTAAAATAAAGATAAACAGGTCTATTTACCCGCCAAAGCGTCCATCATCTTGTCCATCCATTATGTTTGTTTAAATGTAGCAATGCAGCGAAAACACAATGGACATGAACTAGCTTAGTATGCAGGAAGGCATGTATTGAAGATAACTTATAATGAAGATAGACATGTAAAAGAAAGAGAAACAGGGTTATTTACCTGCGAAAGAGCCCATTGTCATCTCCACCTATTCTATTTGTTTAAATGTAGCAATGCAGTGAAAACACAGTGAGCGAAGTAGGTTAGTATGTAGGAAGGCATGTAACGAAGATAACTTACCATGTAGGAAGGCACGCAATATGTACATATAATAAACTAGTTGAACACATATACAAACCATAAATGAAATACAAAACAATGCAATATGAAACAACAGTACAAGCATTCACCTTTTTATATCCTCTTCAACCGATGCAGTGGAGACTCCCTCGTTTTCTCCAACTATTATGTTTGTTTGAATGTGGGAACGCACAAAATATAATGAACATAAATGGAAGCTGGTATTCATCGGAGAAAAAGCAATATGTACATACACTAAAACATACTCAATGAACAGTCTAGAAAGGCAGAAACATGAACCTTTGCACTTCTCTATCCATGGCTATAAATGTGTAATTTTTTTTCCCTACCCAAAATATATTACAAGGCACAAAATATCATGCAATTGCATGGCCATAGTTAAACAATTTCTAGTTTTCTGTGGAAATTTATAAAGATATGCTTCCACTGATGGAAATACATGTTCTTTATCCTCTACACAGACTGTTGTGCCCACGATATAAGTTTTCGTTTTTTCATGGCAAACTGCCCGGACATGCTTCCAGACATCCAAATATAATCTTGCAGAAACTTTGTTGCACGTATCATATCTCAAGCACAACACAAACTGTATCATGCGCACACCACTCTATGTAGAGGAGAAAGAACATGTAATGTCATATCGACACATCTGACCATACATGGTTTATAAATGTAGCCTGCATACATATGCTTTATTCCAACAAAACAACAGCGAATATTACAATTTCAAATGCAATCCTCGAACAATTTTGCATGCAACTATTTTCTTTCATGCCAGCAATGAAGCACCAACAAAATCTCACATAATAACAGATATCAGCCTCGACAGACAGGGAAAATAACACAATTTCATGTCGACTCCTGGGTGCAGGGGCTGAACACCGTAAAGCACCTCAAAAAACAATAATAATCCAAAAAAGAAAGAAAAAAGAAAAGCTCCAACCACCGTTGCTAGACCCCAACCTTGCAAGGCCGAATCAAACAAAAGAAAACAACAAGCACCAAACCAGCGAGAAAGCACGAACAAGCTGAACTGCACCCCCAGGGCCCTAAAGCGCAAACCCGAGCCAAACAAATAGAACCAGCAACCCACGAACCAGCAAGAACCACCGAGCTAGTAAACAACATATGTATCTCCAACGGTTACAAAACTGTAGCCCAAGCACATAAGGAACCAGAAACATACGAGGAGCATGCCACTACAAACAAGCAAACATTCTTACTTGCAAACTACAAACACTGAATAGCAAACAAGGAATACAAAATGAAACTATGGCATTGAAAATTACTCCGAAATGATGAAATGCAGAAGCGTGGGTCGAATCACGAGAAAAACAAAAACAAGCAGCAACCAAGAAACCAGTGAAGAAGAAGCACTCACTGAACCAGTAAACAATGTATGTAGCTTCAACGATTACAAAATTTCATTGCAAAGGAAGAACAAGGGTGAAACATACAATGGCTACTCAACTAGCGGTGGTCAAAGAAGACTGTGCAAATGCACTGTCACTGTATAGGAAATTTCGAGGAAAAATGTACTCTGAGAAGTGTATTTACATAAACATTTAAGGTTGTCAGGCTATCTAAGGACCTCGCGGTATGCAAACATTTAAGATGTCAAGGTTGTTGTAGGATGTCGCGTCATGTAAACATTTAAGCTTCCAGGCCTATTGACGCATCTTGGAATAAGTGTCAATACATTTCAACAAAAATACATCTGGCAAAGACGTTATAAACTTTGGAATTCTCAATTACTATAAAGCTTGGATATCAAAACATTTCAATATGCTTAGTACATATCAAAACTTACGGATATATTCAGCTAGCAGAAAATGCTAATACAAACATGTGAACTAATGCTAGCATTAATCCACCTTCAAGCAATATAGAGGAAATATATGATTAAAAAATACTGTATATGAGAAAAAGTTTGGATATGTTGCCATATAAAACATTGGGAATAGTGAAGTTGGCAATAAGACCTCCAATCTCTTATCCAATCAGATCAGTACATATATGGTACTTTTTATTATATAAAAATATATGATTTTAATTCCATAGCTCCAACAATATGTATTCTGCAAATATTTCGGGTCAAAGGACAAACTAATATGTAGTCAACAAATTATCGATCGCTATAGTCCCTCTATACCTACGACAGGGACTAATAATTGAAATTTTGTCATGTGATAATGTGATATAATGTCTTTTTATGTTTCTTAGCAAGTGTTTCATGCATTTCCATCGCACTATGGTCTAGTGGCTACTTGGAGCAATTGTTGTGACAAAGACTTAGATTCAAATCCTAACGGGTATGCTCCTCCCCCATGTAAGGTTTTCTTGATGTGGCTATTGATTATATTGAATATTTTTTATGTAACCTTCAAGCAAATTATTGTATGGCACTAGCAAGGTACCAACAAACTATATTCTTCACTTAAGTGTGTGACGGTGAGTCAAGATTACTTCCAGGTTTACTGTCCATTAAAAAAAGGTTCCCATTAAAAAAAAAAACGGTCGTGCAAGATACATGAGACTTGTGCAAGCCATTATCATTTGGATGTGACTCAATGACAAGGTGTATGGATGATGATGATGGGTGAGGATTTATACTAGAGTAGGCCTTATACCTTTCATAGGGGTAGAATAGATTTCCCACCATTTATCCTCCAAATCTTGGGATCATGAGAATAGGTGGATACCTAACCCCACCTTTCCCTATATGTGTGATGACGATCACCAAGATGTTTTCCATAGGATGTGTAGGCATTGATGACCCCCTCCCTTTAACTGGTACTATTGTAACAAATGATTCATTACATGGTGAGTAAAGTTGTTTTGGTTTTCTAGATAGATGTCTAGGTCTAGAATGATAAGGTGACTAGGATGAGAAAGCAAATAAAAATAAAATGAATTAATAAATTATTTTAAACTACTTACATTACATATATTAAGTCTATGTGAGTTTGCTCACATATATGTGAGTGTGAGCTTGCTCACATATTTACACCATTGAAAATCTAAAATTAAATTATTTACATAACAATTCTCGGTACCAATCATTAAACCACAACTCAATTAATAATAACCTCTCATTATAACTCAACTCCTCACTATCAACATTATTTTTAAAATTGGAAAAAAATAACACGAAGGCATTCTTTTAGGGGGAGTTCACTCTTGCATTTTCATCATCTATCCATAGCGTATGGATACATGACACATCGCCACCAAAATCACCGCCAAAGTCACTGATTCACTCTCTTATTCACTCTTTGTCTGTCTGCGACCATTATTTACTGTCTGGGGGATCTGCTATTGTCATGTGATGGTCTGGATTGTCATGTTTACAGATAGACGAGAATGTTGCACGCAAGATTGTACAACACCAGTCACTGAGGCACCCTAACATAATACGTTTCAAGGAGGTAGGGATGGATAGAACCCTTGTCGTAACCCTATGTTTGTGGAAAAAATAAATGAGAGGATGATCAATTTCTTTGATTTCTTTTTCTTTTTGTTTTTTACGTTTCAGGCGTTGCAGACTCCCACTCACCTGGCCATAGTTTTGGAGTACGCCGACGAAGGGGAGCTCTTCTACCTCATTCGTAATGTCGTGCGCTTTAACGAGGACGAAGTAGGTTTTAGCTTTATTTAATTCTCGTTCTGCGCAAGGCAGGATTGCATCTAAATAAACGACATCGCGTGTGACGCCAGGCGAGTTCTTTGTTCCAACAGCTCATATCGAGAGTCAGCTACTGCCATTCCATGGTATGCATTAGTATTTTTCTTCTTTGACCTTTATTCTGCCAATACTGCCGCTGATTTTTCTTTAATGTTCGTTACTTCTTTTATTGTCGTCTGCAAATACTGTTGCGGTTGTTTATTTAAAGTTCAAAGAAAGCGCAGAATGTCTGCCATGGCGATCTCAAGCTGGAAAATACGTTACTGGATGACAGCCCCGTGCCCCGGCTCAAGATTTGCGACTTCGTATACCCAAAAGTGAGTTGATTAGGTTTACAAGCGGGCTTTTGTTTAATTTTTGAGAATCCGTGACGCCGAGCTGACGGTCATGTTTTGTTCAGTCTCTTGTGCTTCATTCTAGACCCAAATCGACCTTCAGGACGCCTGCTTACATCACCCCTGAGGTTTTGTCCAGTAAAGAGTATGACGACAAGGTACATAATCGATCCTGTTACCTTCTTCCTTGTTAAAAAATATTCATAGACGCATTTAAATTTTACGAGTCTAATTGTGAGATGTTTCTCTTTCTCAGGTTGCAGATGTCTGGTCTTGTGGAGTTACTCTGTACACGATGTTAGTGGGCGTGTTCTCGTTCGAAGATCAAAACGACCATAAAAACTTCCGGGAAGCATACAAGTGGGTTTATATGCTTTGTGATTTTGTGTCACGAGGTCTCAGGTTCGACTACAAAGGCACACACTTATGTTAACCTCGTTGGACCGCTGAAATTCGACGGTGGTAAAAGAAAGCTGTTGGAAATTAAGTTTTTGGTATCAAATAAAATGATAACTAGCACAGCCATGTGGTTGATCAAAGCGGAAAGGCTGATAAGATGAAAATAATCCTTAAAAGAATATATTAAATTTTATTATTGATTAACAAATAAAGGTTGAGCTTCATTTATCTGGTGGTAATATTTTAATTTCTGTTAATCACTTAAGTGGCAATCAGTTAGCTATCAAAGTAATTTTTAAATATGATTAGGTAAATGTAAAAAAGTAAACACATAAACGATGTCTTTATAATAGCTAGGAAGTTAATGATTGAAATCAGCCATTTATTTTGTGTGACTACTAAAAATATTCCAGTCATATTTAATCCTGTCCATAGAAAACTTATTAAGCACTAAACCCCTATTAAATCTACCCATTGTCAATAGGTGTTTACATGTCAGCGTATAATGAGTGTACAATATACGATTCCAGATTATTTACACTTATCTCCCAAGTGTAAACAACTTCTTGCCCGTATTTTTGTAGCCAATCCCACCAAGGTAGTTTTTCTTTCTTTTAGATTTTGATTTTTTTCTTTGACGATTTATCCTTTTTCCTCATACTAGCTTTATTAATTGGATTGCATACAGAGAATCACTATCGAAGAGATAAGGAACCAACCGTGGTTCTTGAAGAGCTTGCCCAATGAACTCATGGAATGGGCGGATGTCGGCTTCCTACATGCTGATGATACCAACAACCTACCCCATCCTATCGATGCAATATTGAAAATATTAGAAGAGGCGAAAATACCTCCACCAACGCCCAAGAAGATTTCTTGCACGACAAGGACGAGGAAGAGCATCAAATGGGGTAAGAAGAAGAGACAACTCAACTACGAATTTCAAAATTTTCCTCATGGAACCGTGAAGTTGACTGTTCCGCAATTGAGTCCCAAAAAACCCTAATCAAACCTGCAATGCACTTGCCCAAACCCATGAAACCCTAAACAGAGTCTGTGTTTGGGTAAAAGAGTTTGTAGATCTTCAAGGAATGTTACATGTTGCAGTTTCTATATGTTCACTTAGATGCCACTAACTATTGTCCTATTTCTTTATTACCCTAGTGTTAAATTATAGTACTAAACCCTAACACTGAAGTTCTCCTTATCGCCTAGCATAAGGAGAAGCTCAACGTTCCTCATTATATTAAGTTTTAAGGCTCCATTAAAATCCACTTATTCACATCTCACTGTATCAGTAAAGGCAATTATTAAATTTAGGATACCTGTACAAGTCACTGGTGTTTTTAGAATTCTGATGTCTGTAAAACTGAGTCAAAAAAGTGAACTTGTCAAATCAAACATTCCACTGTCGTGTTGGTTGGCCGAAAAAGTGTACTTCTTGTTTAACTCAAACCAAAAAATTTAGTGGTATTATTAACCACGACATTGAAATTATCAAATATCTATTTATTTGTTTTATGAGAAAGACCATTGAGACTCAAACCAAAAAATTTAGTGGTATTATTAACCACGACATTGAAATTATCAAATATCTATTTATTTGTTTTATGAGAAAGACCATTGAGACTCTATGAAAAAGTCTGTTTAGGAAAGATTTGTTATTTTATAAGGAAGGCCCTTGAAATTGTGAAAGATTTATTTTATTGTGATATGATAAATAATTTCAAGATTTATTGTTATATGATAATGGTATATTTACACCAAAGGTGTTATATAGGGGAATTTTTGCATCGTCTGTCCAATGCCTGTAATAACTTTCCACATGCTCATTAATCATTCGCCAATATTCTGCCTCCACGTATCTTATCCTTATCTTTTACTTGACCGAATTCACCAACTTCAATGCAACAATTGCTAGGTTTCTTCTTTATCCCAAGTGGAAACTTCCAGGTTTCTGCGACTTCCTTAAGCAATTCCAGTTGATAACGAAATCCTTAAAAACATTTTTAAAAGGGAGGGGCTCGCAGTAGCAGAATTTACTAATTTAATGCTTGAGAATGACAGCCTGGAGATCTGCAAGCCTTGGATTTGTGCACAACGAAGAGTGGAATCCATACAAGCAAGTAATATTTATGTTATTTGTGGTGTGTATTTTGGGCTGTTTGACGCTTTGTCTACTGAAACAGGCACTGTCCTTGTTGTCTCCGCATTTTCAGCTCAAATTCGGATGGTTCTTTTCGTATCTGAAGGTAGTTTCAGAAAGAGGGAGCAAGGACATGTTTATATTGAAAGAAAGACTGTCACAGTGCGAAAAAATGGTTGGGGCAGGTTTCATTTAAGCTCAAGGTATAATCGAGCCATTGTTCTCTATGTTATTCGTGGATATGGTGGATTTTTGGCGAGTTTGGCCAAGGAAGTGGTTGATTGCTTGTGTTTTGTGTTGTTTTTAGCAGTTTACCAACAAGGATTTGTTTCAGACCGAGTAAATGTGATTTGAACCGGGACTGAATGATGGAGAATTTTTTCAGCCTATGCTCGACATGTGATCATCCTGAGAGGGACTTAAGAGCTAAATATCACAGATTTCTTGAACCCTCCAAAAAGCATAGGGAATACTCGTTTTCCTTTTCTCAAATTTATGGCCCAAAAAGCATCCAGAGTACTCTTCTATTTTTGGGGAAAATTGAGTAATAAGTCGTGAATAATGAGTTTATTTTGTAGATTACAATTCATCTATTTATTTTGTAGCTTAGAATCCCATCCAGAATACTTTTTTTTGCAAATTGATCAATAAGTCATGAATAATGAGTTTATTTTGCAGTTACAATTCATGAGTTTATTTTGCAGCTTAGAATCCTGACTTCTTCTACCCACAACTTAAGCAAATGATGTTATGGCTTTTAGGAGAGTTCATTTTGTAGCTTACAACCATGACTTTTTCTGCCCACAACTTAAGCAAACGATGTTTTGTTTTTTTAGGAAATATCGCATCAACAACTACTGGTTGATTGTGCATTTTATATCAATGTTATTGAGATTGTATCTTGTAGGGTGGATTAATAAGAAATGTAACTTTAATATTTTTACATGTCTCTTCTTCCTCTTTCATTTTTCTTTGGAAAAGTCGATTACATATTTATGATTATTGCAACTGGGCAATTTAGTTTTTGAGTTACAGAATTGTTGAAAATATTTTGTGATATGTGGAATAGATATGGACCTTGTGAAGTATTCATTTTCCATCAAAGACAAAATTACATGGTATTTAAACAATGTCACCACCCCAATTCACTTTGGTGCTTCCTTGCCCCTGCTTTCATAACTCCCATCGTTGCTAACAATGTGAATGTGAATGTGTACTACAATGAGGCGAGTTGTGGGAGGTTTGTTCTGCGGACTATTCTCATGGATCTTGAGCCTAAGACCATGGACAACGTGAGATCAAGCCCTTAAGGTCAAATATTCAGGCCCGACAACTTTGTATTTTGGCCAGTCTGGAGCTGGTAATGACTGGGATAAGGGCCATTACACTGAAGGGGTTGAACTCATTGATTATGTGCTGGATGTAGTCAGAAAAAAGGCCGAGAACTGCGAATGTCTCCAAGGTGGGATCTGATAGGTCATGCGTTCAGGGCCAACTTGATGTTAAACAAACAATAATGAAGTGAACCATTATTGTTCTCCCATTGAAAAAACTCAGGGAACCACCCGCCGACTCTGCATTCCTAGAAAACCATGAGAATCATAAAGCATAATCATAATAGTTGAACTTTCAAGAAACTAATTATAATCACAATAGTTAAAATAACCTGGCAGTATACTCTATCAGGCACTAATAGGTCCAACTTACATTAAGGTATGTATTTACTTGATAAGATTTTATTTGAATAACACTATAAGGTTATTGAACGTTTGGCTATGTTTTCCAATAGAAATTCGATGTAGCTGCTCTCGGTATCTCGAAACAGAGAAGCACATCCCCAAATTGGAGCCAAAAATGAGTGCCTCACCTAAAATCTCAGGTTCTTGAATGCAGCCTTCTACAATTTGTCTTGTTTTATTTTGGCATGAATGTGTCTGGAAAAACTGAATATTTGCATATTAGCAATTATCTTCAAAAATATTACGATGAAATGTGCCATGAACTAAAAATTAACTTCCACTTTTGACAGGGAAAACACTAGAGTCAATGATTATTTAACATTGACAAGTTTAAGCTGGAACAGAGAATGGCTAAGAGAAAAAAATGAACGACTTACCTTAAAATTTCTACCATGATTATCTGTAGAAGAAATGCATAGTTTGCAACAATACGTTTCACTATTTAATTTGCTTGGGAAATGTTATGAAATATTGTTAAAAGTGTTGTACAATGCTATATGACATTTTGTTATGGGTTTTGAAAAGAAACTGCATAAATATGTGTTTTCACTATTTTGAGTAAGTCCATTGGGATAATGAATATCAAGTTGAAAATCAACAAAAATTAATGGGAAATTTACCTCATAATGTGGGGGCAAGAAATTCAAAGTGTGGAGCCAAGAAATTGAAAGATTTTGGTAAATGTTTTTATTCATATAAATGTTGTATGGATTTGTGTTGTGGATTTAAAAAGAAATTGTATAAATACAATTTATGTGTGTCAACTATCTATAATAAGTCTAAAGAGTCAAGTGGTTGTATCTCAATTGGTTTGGGTGGGGAGGTTTCTCCTCCCCACCTAGGTTAGAGCCTCATTTATGTGACATGCTGCTCTCTGTGAGCCAATACTCTTGAAATTCTTGACCCTCCTATGTTCTTGATTCGGAGGATTATGGTTGGAGATTGCATGATACAGAAAGAATTAGGGATAAAGAGCCATGAGTCTAAAGTATCAAAGAAACTGAATTGGTGCTTGTGCCATGTGGCCTTTGAAGTGTAATCTTATTTAATAGTTTATGCCATGAATGTTTCTTGGACAACTTGATATTTTTACTTAAATATGTTCCTAACATTTTATCTTTTTTGAAAAATGTTATGAAATGCTGATAAAATTGTATGGGAGGAACAAAGTTCTAAATGCATTTTATACTTTTTAAAATCATTATACGACATTTTGTTATGTATTTTGAAAAGAAGTTGCATATTTTTTTTCTATGTAAGTAGGGTAGTTCATTTTGTTATCTTTATTGTGTGTAAGTCATGAAATTTACAACTTAGAGAAGGGGAGAAAAGAAAACCATAAATATTATGATCTTCTAAGGTAGGAACAAATGTTTGAATAGTTAAGAAAGGGACCTATCTACATAGATAAACTTATTAACTAATACTGACAGAACCAAACAATCCAACTTGAAAGTCAGTGGTTGGAAGTTATCAACTAGGGTTCTTTGTTCCCCGTTTGGAAGCAAAATGGGGCCATTATGCTCTCTCACCGAAAGGATGGATGACATTGGTTTAAATATTCATTGGAATAATGTTGGTTAAAACTTTACTTTTAGGTGGAAATCCTAGAAAAATTCTGCTACGTAAAGTTTTACAAATAACTTTAACTTTACTTTCGGGTGGAAATCCTAGAAAAACTCTACTAGGTAAAGTTTTACAAATAACTTTTAGTCGACAATTTACTATCCATTTATGATATTTAATTTGTTTTAGAGTGGAATTCTCTTTTTAGTAGATTGAGTTACAACAAAGTTAAATCAAAATACATTTTCTTAAAGTAGTTTAAATACAATAGAATGTTGTGAATAATACATAACATTTTGTTATGGATTTTGGAAAGAACGTTGTATAGTTTTTTCATATGTCAATTTTGTAAAGAATAATTCCATTTTGTCATCCTTTGTGCAATTATTCTTTGTGCAATTAAGGGGATTTAGGAGGCAGAGGAGGAGAGAAAATAGATTCAAAAATATTACAGTTTCCCAAGGAAGGAAATACAAAAGTTGGAAGAACGATGGACAACTTTACATGCAAAGGTGGAAAGCCAAGAAAACATGTTTGTTAGGTAAGGTTTTACAATAACTTTTTGTAAATAATTTACTATACATTTAATTTGATAAATACTATAGTTAGGTATGGCATGCAAAAGTGTGTAGCTCTATTTTCTCTTAATTTAGCTTGTGCAATTTTAGGATATTGAGAAAATGGTCTTTTCCTATAAGGAAGGTTTCAGTGTAGTGGAATTATGGTTTTAAGTAGGTATAGTTATGTCCAATTTTGATATTCAAGTTAAACCACAATAAAATTTATTTCAATTCTTCTCCATGTACAACTTGGCACTTTAGTCGTACAAGTTTTTTTTAGCTAGTCAAGGTGCACACACCCACTCCTTGTGTGCACTATGCATAGGTGCATTTGTAGTCCACTTGGGATTTGTAAAAGTGAACCATAATTGTTTGATTTTATTTTAATTCTTCACATACAAATTGGCCCTTATTTAGTTGTACAAGTTTGTATAAAGTATCCATAGTTCATGTACGCACTCCTTCGGTAAACTTCATAACGTGGTTCTAGATGGGATCGATGTCGTTGTTCTTGTCCATGGATGTCCATTACCTATTTTTGTGATCGGTGGAGATCCATACGACTGCGTAGGCCTTTGTTTTGGAGAGCATGCCTGTTTTCTTCAGATCGCGGGCCGAGATGAGGGTTACTTCCATGCTCCGTGCCTCCATCGCACCTTGATGAATTAAATACAGAAGAAGAAAATGAATGAAGTTAAATACAAAGGAAGAAAACGAATGAATTTAAATACAGAGGAAGAAAACAAATGAATTTGCGAACTGAAATTGGGGGAAGATTCCAAATGAATTTTTAGAGGAGTGGATTGAACAGTAGATTGGAATATTGATATAAAAAATGAAGGATGTTGCTTACGTCTCACTACGAAAACAAGAATAAGCACGCTTATCTTCTTTGTTGCATACCTTCTAGATTCTTCTATGTTGTACTCATACTTCTATACATGAACTATTTGATTTGGTCCATACTTCTATACATGATATGAAATTGTTTCAAATATTTACTACCAAATACCTATCAATCATACTTTGACCTAAACACCTTGCAACAAATCATTTTTCTACTCATAATTAATATACCATTACAATGCTACTCATAAAATAATATACTTATTAAAAAAAACTTAAAAAAAAACCTAAATTATTATTTTCGGCGTTGCCTTTCCCCCGGTTCAGGAGTATGCTAGTATAACATCCTACAAAATCACATCACACAAACTCTTCTCCTCCCTTTATCTTTATAATGTCTTAATCTCTAAGCGAACATATTATATATATATGAATGTTGTTGCTTATTTTTTCATCACATCTTTGAAAGTGAAATTAATTTAATTAATTTTTCATATATTGTTTTAGATATTGTAAAAAAAAATTTGATATTTTATTTGTTTTAGATATTGTAAAGTCTTTTTTGATATTTTATTTGTTTTAGATATTGTAAAAACTTTTTTAATATTTTATTTATTTTACAATACATGTTCTTTTACATCAGAAAATTCATTAATACATGTTCTTTTACATCAAAAAAAATTCATTCCATAGTGTAACAAAGAATAATAACACACTATCTTTACATATTAAAATTCTTAGTAAAACAAAGATATATTAACAAATTTATCATAATAATATAGAAATCTATATTAACCACAATTTATAATAAAAATTTATTATAATAACACACTATTTTTACATATTAAAATTCTTAGTAAAACAAAGATATATTAACAAATTTATCATAATAATATAGAAATCTATATTAACCACAATTTATAATAAAAATTTATTAGAATAACACACTATCTTTACATATTAAAATTCTTAGTAAAACAAAGATATATTAACAAATTTATCATAATAATATAAAAATCTATATTAACCGCAATTTATAATAAAAATTTATTATTTACCTTATATGGTTGGTTGATATTTTTAGGACTTCTCAAAAACATTTCAAATGTTTTTGAAAAACGTAATATCCTTGTCCAAAGCTCATTGAATCTTGAATGGAAGTAATTTTTATAGTATAGTATTGTTATAGATTTAATAAAAGCACATGACAACAGCTATCTTTCAAATTAGTTCATCCATTCTATTATGATAATATCGCCTCAAGAATATACGTTTAAATCATAAACAAGTAGTTATATCCTTTGTGTGTTTCAATGTAAAGTGTAATAAAAACCAATTTAGTGTAAGTTTCAAAGCAATTTGTGTTCAACATATGTTTGAATTGTATTTGGACATGAAAGGCTCTTATACTTAGAACCAATATATAGATTGGATCTATTCTTTTGGAATTGCATAGGATTTCATAAAATATTTTAGAACTATAGTGTTCATAAACCGTTCTTCTTTGAAATGATTATTCTCATATCTTTCATATTTGTAATAATAATATGTTTTCTTCATTACATTATATATTTTCGTATTTTTTTTTATGATATTGTAATATTAGTTTTTTTCTACTTTATTGATTTTTCTTTTGTCTTTTATATAGACCTAAAATCATGAGATGTTCACTTGTCCACTATCTTAGATATGTTCATTCCACTTTTCCATGGTTTTTATATTGATTTCAATGTCAAGTTAAAGAAACTAGTATGGAAGGCTAGTAAATCTCACAGTAGAATGCATGGAAAAGGCTTAGAATTAAAAAAAACAAATTCTAGATCTAGCAAATTTAAAACTTCTTTGTGATATTGTACAACACATTTGATACCATGTTTCTGGACCTGTCCTTTTCCAAGTTCATTATAATTACATTTATAAGTTGTAAACTATGATTGATTATGAATAATGTGCTTATACAAAATTCATTGTTGAGACTATTCGATTGTTTGTTTTTTCATATTCATATATGTATACTTATTTTGTATAATCAAGTGTGCTTCATCATAGTATCTTGTAGTGTATATTTTCTCTATTTCCATAAAAACAATGGTTACATTAAAAAATAGGGACATGGACGTTGCCTTCTTGAGGCTTTTTTATTTTATTTTTTTATACGAGGTTACTATATGTAAACTAAATTCTAATTAAAATATGACATTGCTTATGCTTTAAATAATAGTGTTCACCATCTCCTAAGACCAACAAAGTTTATTAGCGAAATAGAGGAAACCAAACCAATTATTCTTTAATATTTCATTATATATTTGAATATGATGGAAATGAAGGTATCAAGGTAATTCAAATTTTTATGAGTGGAAAGATCATAAGCATTAATTAAGTTATCTAACTCGGTAAACATTTGCATTATATTATTAAGGGTAGGGTAGAGCATGTTAAAAGGAAATAATGCTCATCTTTACCCTCTTTGCACCAAGAGGCGCATTATACAACCTAGCACTTGGGAGATTGTAATGTTTGCTCATCCATTTGTAATGCTTACATCAACCAAAAAGCTAAAGCTAAAATAAAACATGTTTTCACGTCCACTTAGTAAGTAAATAAAACTAATAATAAACTAGTATAGATTTATATTGATGCCATATTCATCAAGCACTAAGAGGGATCAAAATTTGTCGAGGCACAATTCTTCAAAATTTTGCACCATAAAAAATGTTTGCATATTAAGGGTTTTGAACTCTCTTGGCATTTGATAAATCCAATGTTAAGATGGATTTACATTGATTTTTATCATAAATTTGACAAATTCATTCATCCCAAGGTGTTTTAGGGTTAGTCGAGTGACCAATTTTACTATGGAGGTTCTAAGCATTGATCCTAATTTTGGCAATATTCATTTTGTTCATTAAGCTTATAGTGTTGGAAAAATAGTTTAATGAAATTATGATCAATACAATCTTCTTAATATTTCGACCTCGTTTGGTTAGTGATTTCATTATTGTTCCAAGTCTCATCTTTAAACTTCATACATATGTAAGTGTTAATATTATCGATATTATTAATTTGATTGTGTTATTTTATGTTTTAATGAGTAAGTCAAGCCTTAGTATCTCTAATCATGAGCTTGTGGTGACTATGTTGAAAAATAACTGAGAGGGGGGGCGTGAATCAATTATATATATAAGCTTGAAACTATCCTCTTCTTTTCTGAATCTTTCTAGATTATTATTTAATGTGTTGCTAATAACTTAACATGCATAGATATACAATATTTGATCAATCACACAGAATACACAGAGACATTGATTTTCATGAGGAAACCCATAAAGGGAGAAAACCTCTTCTTCTTAGGATGTCAATCAAGCTCCAAATTCCATGTACTCCACAATCTTTGAGCACCAACTAAAATATGAGGCTACAACCTCTGATAGAAAGCTACAACTTGCAGAGAGCACCAACTCTCAGATTTCTCTAGCACCAACTAGATGGAAGCACCAACTCCCAGGTTTCTCTAGCACCAACTAGATGAAAGCACCAACTCCTAGGATATCTTCTAGCACCAAATAGATGGAAGCATCAACTCCCAGAATATCTTCTAGCACCAAATAGAATTTGGAGGACTGCAATCCTCCCTAGAACCACCCCACCACCCTTATTGAATCTTACAAAACTTACTTACTTGATCTATCTCCGATCTGATCTGTTACAGCTCGATGTCTCCTCTGCCTTCTTCAGCTTCTATGCTCTGTTCCATTTTTGCATATTTCTGCTTCCATGCTCTGCGACTCCACTGCACTCTTCTTCATCTATGCTCCGCTCTTTCTCCTCCTGCACACAACTCCTCTCTATTCAACTTTTCTTCTGGTTTTATGCTTCGTGCTCCATCTGCATTAAATGCGTTGTGCCTCTTCTGTGCTCTTCAGATCCTATGCTCGACCTCCTTCTACCCACATAAATAACTATCAAAAAGCACACTCTCTTCTTTGTTCTGTGTATCTTTATCATGCCAAGTCCTCTGCCAGATAATACTCGCAACTCTTTGTCTTCTCTAGCGGTTATCCTGAGTCTGTTCATCATCAGTGGTCGTTATCCTGAGATTCTTTGGCTTCTCTGACAATGCGACCCTTTGTCTACTCTGTTACAGTTGAGCTTATTCTCTCTGTTATAGTTACAGTTGATCTTCTTTGACATTTACAGGAGGTCTTCTCTGACAGTTACAGGAGGTCCTCGCAAAGAATCTCCTTGTGAACTTCACCTGCACGAACTAGCAATGGGTGTAAATTTCCCCCACGTGACCACCAGTTGTGACCACATGCTAATAAAAAAGGCGCTTCGCGACTTCGTGTTTCACGATCTTGCGAGTTAGCTCTCCTCCATTCTTTGAATTCTGAAATCCCAAACTCCGAACTAAGAGCCTAGCGAGTGCTAGGTCTGTTCCCTTTAACCTTCGACGATGTGACCTTCGTCTATGACTTGGGGCCCAACTTCCAAGCGCTTCACAATTTCTCGTTTCGGGACTTTGGAAATCGACTTGCCCCTTTCTTCCAAAACCTGAACTCTGACTCTACGCTTGCCAGATCTCTTCGTGATCCAACGGTCGAGATCTCCTCTTCGCGTTTCAGGACTTCTCGTTTCACGAAGTTTTCACTTGCTACTTGCAGTTCTTCCGAACTTTGAACCAGATCAATAGTCCAAAACCCTCTGTGATCGGACGGTCCAGAATTACTTCGCAACTTCGTGCTTCACGATGTCTGCGAACTACTCAACGCAGTTCTTCCAATTCACAATTCTACTAATCTGGTTATCTGCTACCACGTGTCCTTCCCAACACCAACGGTTAGGATTGCCTCGCAATTTCGGACTTCACGAGTTTTCGCTTCTCTTGTGCACTCTAAAAGAATTAAAGCCCGTGCACTTACCTCTGGATCCAAAGACAGTTGGTCCACGTGCTCAGATCTAACGCCTGAGATCTGTTATCCTCCTCTGCACGCTCGTTCCTCCTGTCTGGACTCCGATCCAACGGTCCAGATTCTTCACAGTGCTCGATTCGATGACCATTGTCACTACTCCTCCTGATCTTACGATTTCTTCTGACTTAGAATATTTTCTAAGTATTCAAAGGTTTCGGCCTCCGAACCTTCTCCTGTGAAACCGATTGAAAGGTCTTGTCTTCACTTTTCCTCTTAAGATTTTTCTTCATGCTATCATCGTTGCTTTCCTGTTTTCCATCGTCGTTTTTGTTCTTTCCCTCAATGACAAGCACACTCTTCCTCTAAACATGCCAACAATATCCCCCTTTGGCATTGATGGCAACCCTGAAAGGATGCACTATTATGCTTAGACCTCTAACGGTATCATCCAGACCACACCTTTTTCTCCCCCTTTGACATCAATGTCAAAAAGAACTGAGAGTGACTCTGTTCTCCCCCTAACTAGAGATACAATAAGCACTCTCCCCTGATTAGATAAACCATTTTAACTTGATAACATGGTCATGCCCAACTTCTGGCATAGATACTCAAACTGAGATTTTGCAAGCAGTTTAGTGAAGATATCAACAATCTGATCTTTGGATGGAAGATAATGAAAAGAAACAACAATGTTGGTTACCTGTTCCCTCAAGAAGTGATACTTGATGGGTATATGCTTGGTCTTGGAGTGAAATATATGATTCTTTGACACACTAATTGCACTAGTATTATCACAATGAATTGGGATCGGTGCAGTATACTTTACCTCCAAGTATGCAAGTGTCTGAATCATCCACAATACTTGGGTACAACAAGTGGCAGCTACAATGTATTCAACTTTTGTAGTCGATAAGGAAATGGAACATTACTTCTTGTTCAACCATGCTACAAGAGAATCTCCTAAGAAGAATGCACCTCCACTTGTGCTTTTCCTTTCATCCATGCAGTTAGTCCAATCAACATTTGAATAGACTGATAATTGAAAATTCTGATTCCTAGGATACCATAGGCCATAGTTCATTGTTCCTTTCAAGTATCTGATATTCTTTTGACAGTTATCAAATGACTTTTTTAAGTGCAGATTGATACCTTCCTACCATTCCAACAACATGCATTATCTTTGGACGATATGTTGTGATGTACAACAGGTTTCCTATCATAGACCTATATGAACTCTGATCAACATCACTTGAGTCATCATCCTTGCTTAACTTGCATCCAGTGACCATAGGTGTGCTCACAGGTGAAGAATATTCCATTTGAAACCTTTTCAACATTTCTCTTAGATATTTCTCCTGAGAAAGAAATATTCCTTCAGAAATCTGAGTAATTTGCAGACCAAGAAAAAATGGCAGTTCCCCTATCATAGACATTTCAAATTCAGACTGCATGGAAGAAGCAAACCATTGTACCAATGAAGCATTATTACTTCTGAAGATGATGTCATCTACATAGACCAACACAATGAGAAAATCATTATCCTCTGTTTTGATATATAGATTGTAGTCAATTGTTCCTCTCTTGAAACCTTTGTCTTGAAGATACTTATCAAGTCTATAATATCAGGCACGAGGAGCTTGTTTCAACCCATATAAGGCTTTCTTCAGCTTGCAGACAAAGTCAAGGTTATCTGACAGTTGGAAACCTTCTAGTTGTTCCATATGGACTTCTTCTTTTAGATATCCATTTAGAAAAGATGACTTGACATCCATTTGATAGACTTTAAACTTCTTATGAAAAGTATAGGCAAGAAACATTCTAATAGATTCTAATCTTGCTACGGGCACAAATGTTTCATCAAAATTCGGTCCATCTATTTGAGCATGCCCTTTGCAGACCAATCTAGCCTTATTTCTTACAATACTTCCTTTCTCATTCATCTTATTTTTGTAGACCCATTTGGATCCTATTACATTTTGATTTGCTAGCCTAGGAATGAGTTCCCAAGTATCATTCTTTTCAATCTGATCCAATTCCTCATTCATTGATTTTAACCAATTTACATATTTATTGGATTCATTAAAGTTCTTGGGTTCCACCATGGATATGAAGGCTATATGTGATTGCTCGGTGTCTTTGATTATCCTTCTCTTGGTTTGTACAGCTTTGTCTTTATCAACAATTATCTGACTTGCAGGATGATTCTTTTGAGTAATTCTGGAGGAAGGGTTTGATGTTGATTGTTGTCTTGACTCTTCTTGTCCGGGTGTCTCTTCTCCACCCGATTCATCATCTTCTTGTGACTCTGAGATTTTTTGTTCTTCATTTTCACTATTCTCATCATCTTCTTCATCTAACTTGGTGCTTATTCTCTATTAATCTTTTAGAGGAGCTTCTTCATCAATTCGAACATCAATACAGTCTACTAATTTATGCATTCTTTTGTTAAAGCATATGTATCCTTTACTGTTCGTTTCATATCCTAAGAAGATACCTTCATCATATCTACCATCAAATTTTCCCAGATGATCATCATTATTTTTGATGTAGCATTTACTTCCAAATACTTTGAAGTGCTTGATTGATGCAGGTCGACCAAACCACAACTCATATGGAGTTTTATCACTGTTCGGACTTAGATGTGCTTTGTTTATAATATGAACAGCCGTGTGAACAACCTCCACCCAGAAAGTTTTTGAAATGTCCCTTTCACTCATCATAGCCCTACCCATCTGCTGAACTGATCTATTTTGGCATTCTACAACTCAATTTTGTTGAGGAACACCTGGAATAATGTATTCTCTTTTAATTCCATGTCTGTCACATATTCCTTGAAATCTCTTGACATAAATTCTTCTCCCCTGTTTGAGTGAATTGCCTTTAACTTCCTTCCTGTCTGATTCTTAGCTAACGCCTTAAAAGTTTTGAAATTCTCAAACGCATAAGATTTTTCTCTCAGAAAGGCAACCCACGTACATATGGAGAAGTCATCAATGACCAACATAAAGTAATGTTCTCCTCCAGTTCCTTCCTTTCGCGATGGTCCACACAGATCCATATGAATTATTTGAAGTGGTTTCTCTGAAGATGTGAAACTCTTCGATTTGAATTGAGCACGAGTCAACTTCCCCATTTGACAGGATTCACATACAGAGTTATGAGGCTTAGATATTCTTGGAAGATATTTCACAACACCTTCATTATTCAACTTGACAATATGATCAAAATTTAGGTGTCCAAGCCTTCTGTGCCATAACCAAATTTCATCAAATTTGCTTCAATGGCATTCCTCCTTATCTTCCTTCAAAACATAGACATTGTTTTCAGTTCTAACCCCTTTTGCAATCAGCTCTCTTGTGTTCACTGTTTTTATTTTGCAATCTTTGGTAGTGAAAGTGACTTCAAATCCTTTTTCACACACCTAATTGACACTAAGAAGATTATGCTTTAATCCATCAACAAATAATACATCTTGAGCTTTGACTCTTCCATTACTTAAGCTTACTAGACCTTTACCTCTGATCTTTCCTGGAGCATCATTTTCAAAAGTCACGTTTCCTTATTTACTTTCTTTGAGTGATAGGAACTTACTTTTGTCACCTGTCATATGACTGGAGCATTCGTTGTCAATATACCAGGGGTTCTTTTGTCTTTGAGCTGACAACACTAATCCACACTTGTTATCTTATTTCTTCTTCCAAACCTTGACGTTTTCAACTCTGTGATATGAATTTGGCTTATAGTTCGTTAGGTGACAATTTGCAGCTTTATGTCCATAATTATGGCAGATGTAACATTCTGGTTCATTGAATAAAGGATCATAACGATTGTTATGCTCAATCTGCGTCTTTTTCCCAACCATCACATGATTTGCAGTCTGTGGTTGTTTGTTACTTGGTTGTCTCATTCTTTGTTGTGACAGATATTTATTCATTGTGTGTCTTGATTTCTCATGTCTAAATCTTAAAGAACAATTTACAGCTTTGTGGCCAAAGTTACGACAATAAAAACAATATCCATAGAAAAAATCTTTGTACCTGGAAAACAGTTGTCTTCTTTGAGCAGGCCGATTTCTTCCATGCTGATGATTTCCTTGAGCAGAGCGTGTATTATTTATTTGTTCTACGGATTCAGTTCTGGTACCTTTTTCTTCTCTCCTCCTTGGCGACTGATTATCTTCTTTGTTTCTGCAGGTTTGTTGTTGTCAATGGTTGTAGATTTGACAAACTTGATGGATTCTTTGTTGCTTGGTTGACCACTACTTGATCCCTCTTCATAACCCATACCAGTTTTCAACTTTGGATTCGTTTGTTGATTCAGAATGGTCACTAATCCTTCAGAGTCTTTAATACTTGTCAGATTATGATGATATAAGGCCTGAAATGTCTCTAGATCTTTTCTGATAGACACTACTTCAGCTTCCAATTTTTCACCTTTTGTTTTGGCTTCCTTCAATTGTTGTTTGAGGATGTCTTCAATCTTCTTAGCTTCTTCTAACTTAACCTTCAACAGAACAATTTCTTCAAATGGTTCATTGCATGTTTTCTCATACCTGAGCAATAACTGTTTTTGTTTTCTTTTCTTTTCTCTGAGTTTATCAATCTCTTCCATGACACTGACAAGTTCTCCTTCAAGATCTACTGCTGCTTCACAATCAACAAACTCACTTCTTGTATCTTCAGTGTTTAGGTATTCTAAATCTATTAGCATGAGATCGTTCATTTTACTTTCAATAGAAGAGTCATTGTTTTCATTATCTGAAGGATCGTCATCATTGTTTACACAAAAGCTTTTCTTCTTAAAATTAATCTCTTTATAGACCTTTTTGTGTTTGTGCTTCTCTTCATCATCATATGTATGATCCTTTCTTTTGCGAGGACACTTAGGTGAAAAATGACCTATCTTACCACAGTTGAAACATTTGAAGGGAATATTACCTTTGTATTTGCCTGATCCTTTCGTCAGTCTTCTCACAAAATTTGCTTCAATCTCATCTATATCAGAGTCTATGTTTTTCTCTACTTTAAAGGATGCCTCTCTTGTAGTGGATTTACCTTTGGTGATTCTCATTTCACAAGCAGTTAGGGTTCCAAGAAGGTGATCTAGTGTCAACGTTTTGAGATCATTTATTTCCTCTATAGCAGAGACCTTTGAGTTAAATCTATCAAGAAGAGATCTTAATATTTTCTGGACTAGAAAAGATTCATCTATCGTTTCACCTAGACCTTTCATAGTGTTGACAAGTTCTTCTATACGTAAGAAGTACTTACTGATAGCTTCGTCTTCATCCATCTTTAACTGCTCAAATTTCAGTCTGTGAGTCTGAAGTTTTGTGTCTTTCACTTTTTCATTACCTTCATAACTACTTATCAGCTTGTCCCACATAACTTTTGTTGAATCACAGTGCATGACTTTGACAAACTCGGCTTCTACAAGTCCACCAAGGATGGCATTCATTTCTTTTTCATTAAAGCTAAACTCCAACTTATCATCTTTTGAGGTCAAGACTACAAGCTTCACATATCCAGTTTCAACGATATCGCAAACATCATCACCCAAAGACATTAAATATGTTCTCATCCTTATTTTCTAGAAGGCAAAGTTTGTTCCATCAAACAGAGGGGGTCTATTAGTTGAACTTCCTTCATTTCTAGTCATGTTCAAGCTTATGGATCTACCTTTGATCAAAGGCACCGAATCTGATACCAATTGTTGAAAAATAAATGAGAGGGGGGGAGGTGAATCAGTTATATATATAAGCTTGAAACTTTTCCTATTCTTTTTTGAATCTTTCTAGATTATTATTTAATGTGTTGCTGATAACTTAACATGCATAGATATACAATATTTGATCAATCACACAGAATACACAGAGACACTGATTTTCATGAGGAAAACCATAAAGGGAGAAAACCTCTTCTTCTTAGGATGTCAATCAATCTCCAACTTTCATGTACACCACAATATTTGAGCACCAACTCAAATATGAGGCTACAACCTCTGATAAAAAGCTACAACTTGCAGAGAGCACCAACTCTCAAATTTCTCTAGCACCAACTAGATGGAAGCACCAACTCGCAGGATATCTTCTAGCACCAACTAGAATTTAGAGGACTGCAATCCTCCCTAGCACCACCCTACCACCCTTATTGAATCTTACAAAACTTACTTACTTGATCTGTCTCTGATTTGATTTGTTACAACTCGATGTCTCCTCTGCCTTCTTCAACTTCTATGCTCTGTTCCACTTCTGCATATTTCTACTTCCATGCTCTGCGACTCCACTGCACTCTTCTTCGTCTATGCTCTGCTATTTCTCCTCCTGCACACCACTCCTCTCTGTTCAACTTTTCTTCTGCATTTTATTCTCTGTGCTCCATCCACATTCTATGCGCTACGCCTCTTATGTTCTCTTCAGATCCTACGCCCGACCTCCTTCTACCCGCATAGATAACTATCAAAAAGCACACTCTCTTCTTTGTTCTGCGTATCTTTATCATGCCAAGTCCTCTGCCAGATAATACTCACAACTCTTCGTCTTCTTGGCGGTTATCCTGCGTCTATTTGACATCAGTGGTCATTATCCTGACATTCTTTGGCTTCTCTGACAGTGCAACCCTTCATCTTCTCTGTTACAATTGAGCTTATTCTCTCTGTTACAGTTACAATTGATCTTCTCTGACAGTTACATGAGGTCTTCTCTGACAGTTACAAGAGGTCCTTGTGAAGAAGCTCCTTGTGAACTTCACCTGCGCAAACTAGCATGAGGTGCAAGTTTCCCCCACGTGACCACCAGCTCTGACCACATGCTAATAAAAAAGGTGCTTCACAAATTCATGTTTCGCGATCTCACAAGTTAACTCTCCTCCATTATTCGAAGTCTGAACTAAGAGCCTAGCGAGCACTAGCTCTGTTCCCTTTAACCTCCGACGATGTGACCTCCGGCTATGACTTGGGGCCCAACTTTCGAGCGCTTTGTGATTTCGCGTTTCGGGACTTTGGAAATCAACTCACCCCTTTCTTCCAAAAACCGAACCTCGACTCTACGCTTTCCAGATCAACAGTCCAGATCTCTCCGTGATCCAATGGTCGAGATCTCCTCTTCGCATTTCGCGAATTTTGCACTTGCTACTTGCAGTTCTTCCGAACTCTGAACCAGATCAACGGTCCACAATCCTCTGTGATCCGACAGTCCAGAATTACTTCGCGACTTCGTGCTTCGCGATGTCCGCGGACTTGTCGACACAGTTCTTCCAATTCGTGATTCTGCGAATCTTCTTATCTGCTGCCATGTGTCCTTCCCAACACCAACGACTAGGATTGCCTCGCGATTTCAGACTTCTCAAGTTTTTGCTTCTCGTGTGCACTCTAAAAGAATTAAAGCCCGTGCACTTACCTATGGATCCAACGACGGTTGGTCCTCGCGCTCAGATCTAACGCATGAGATCTATTATCCTTCTCTGCGTGCTCGTTCCTCCTGTCTGGACTTTGATCCAACGGTCCAGATTCTTCACAGTGCTCGATCCGATGGCCACTGTCGCTCCTCTTCCCGAGCTTACAATTTCTTCCAACTTAGAATATTTTCTAAGTATTCAAAGGTTTCGGCCTCCGAACCTTCTCCTGCGAAACCGATTGAAAGGTCTAGTCTTTGCTTTTCCTCCTGAGCTATGTCTTCATAAAAGAGGACTTCTTCCGGTGCTATCATCGTTGCTTTCCTGTTTTCCATCGTCGTTGTTGTTCTTGCCATCAATGACAAGCACACTCTTCCTGTAAACATGCCAACAGACCACTGCTCATACTATAAGCAATATTTGAGAGCTTATCCTCCCCAACTTGAACAATTTATGTTTATATTCTAAATATCTAATCATGGCTTTAGTTAATATTATTGGTACACTTAATTTGATTATCTTCTTTTCTGTTCCAACATGTAAGTCAAGCTTTAGTATCTCTAACCATGAGCTTTTGGTGGCTATTTCTCATACTATAAGAAATAACTAGGAGTTTCTTGTTGCTCAACTTGAACAATTTATGTATATATTCTAAATATATAATCATGACTTTATACTCCACAAAAGTAGAATTGTTGGTAGGTACTTTAGACTATCTTTCCCCTCCTCATTCCTCTTCATCTCCCATGACAAATCCAACTCACAATGACATGAGTAATGATAATATCAACTATTACTAAACCGCTTAATGTGACAACATAATTGGATGCACCTTCGAAGGAGTGTCCTCCTAAATAATTTGTTTTAATGTTTCATTTCATTTTTAATATGAATCATGATGTACTTCTTAAAAATGAGTAGCTAATTTGCAATGTTCGTGTAGCCAAAATTGACATTACACTATACCAAATATTGATAATAAGACAATTATCAATAATGAAGTAAAGAATAGAGGGTAGGGGACGGGTAGGGACACCTACACACCAATGGCTAGAATGCCCTTACAATTTCTAAAATATCGAGGAAGAAATATCCATGAAAATGTATACTCAAACTAGTCATATGTTTGATTGATAATAGATTGAATGATTAGAAGAGAAGGCAAGACTCCTATTTATACAAAAAAAAAAGAGATGAAAATCCTATTTATACAAATTATTCATGTACACAAATATTGTATTTAAGCACGTAACACAATACACCATGCATTAATTAAGCTTAAAATTGTGTTGTTGTATGGAGAGAAAAGGAGCATTATACATTCCAATATGGATGAGATGTGTAAAGTAAAAGTAGTAAATTGACATAGAAGAAAATTTGAGATCCAAAGGATGTGAAAATGGAAAACATTAAATAATAAGAAAACAATATCATAGTAAAATAAATAAATTGGCATAGATCCATCTTCACCTTTGATATTTTATGTTTGATATTTTATGTACTGAAAACTTACACTATGATTTCCTTTTTATCAATAATTAATAGATTCAAAATTAATATGTATAATATTAATATTATACCAAAACATCCATTATGCTTCCATTCTTAAGACATAATTTCATAAAGTTAAATGACCACATAAACCAATCATGGTCCCAAATAATTTGATATTTATCTAGGTTAATGATGAATTACTCATTATCATTGTTAGGTTTTAAATGGTCTTTTATCCTTAGAAATTGTAAGCCAAACTATGATAATGAATTTATCTTTTTACTATACTCACATAAACCAATCATGGTCCCAAATAATTTGATATTTATCTAGGTTAATGATGAATTACTCATTATCATTGTTAGGTTTTAAATGGTCTTTTATCCTTAGAAATTGTAAGCCAAACTATGATAATGAATTTATCTTTTTACTATACTCAAGTGGCAAGGTATGTTGGCCTTCCCTCCTTTTTCTATTGTGTCCTTTTTCATGATATTGTGGTTAACATTGTGACCATTTTATAGTAAGAGTTCAAGTGACAAGTTATGTTGGTGTTCTTTCTTTTTTTGCACTATGTCTTTTCCATAATGTTGTGGCTATGGCTATTGTTAAAAATACTTTATAAAATATTTTTTCTTCTCGTGTATTATTTTATATTAGTTGATTTTTTTATATTTTACAAGAAAGTGGAGATTATATTAAAGAAACAGTGGTATGACTACTGTAATAACATCTACAAAATTCAAGCATACATCCTGTGTATGGATTCCAAGATTATATATATATATGTCCTGATATAAAGCCCATAAATTCTCATTCTATCCTATAAACCAAAACTTGGCTACTAACAGGTTAAAAACCTGCTTACATTGTGCCAGCCTGATAATAAAAAAAGAGCTAAAATCCTGTTTACATTGAGCCTGCTAGAGAACCAAAAAAGGGCCATTACCATCAGTGGAGAGGAGAATAATTAAGCTTGTGAATTCGGATTTGAGGGTCCTCCGTTCAACGGAGCCTTCATCCCTGCATCAGTCTGGAGGGTCGTCCTGGTGGCTTGGAGCTCTAGCTTTTCCAGTCTTGCTTCCAATTCAACAATATTTCCATTGAATTGCTGCGTCGTGAACGTGAAGACTTCTACCGCTTCTTCTCCGAGATGAATTAAGTCTTCCTCAAGCATCTCGAAACGTCGGCCACCTTCCCCGTCCAGCCGGAGGAGAAAGCCCCTATGCGCAATGAGAGTTCGCTTTAGAGTGCAAATTTCTTGTTCCAGAGAGGGGGAGGGACTAGGAGGAGTAGCAGAGTTGGAGCTGGAGGCCATTGGATGGGTTGGGGGGTAAGCCGAGGGAGAGAGAAGGGCGAAGGAGCAAGCAAAGCCAGATGAGCAAGACAAACAATCACCGCAAAGAGATGAGCTGCAAGCAACTGCCTCCCTGGATTTATCTTCATCGCGAATGTGCGGTGCCATGAGACGGAGGAACCTCGCTCGAGCGTCATGCGGGAGGGGAATGGGCTCAGTATAGAGCAACATGAGGGTCGTGAGGGAAAGAGCATGTAGGAGGGAGCAGAAATACGGGAGTTGGGGGTGAAGTACCAGCGCGCGAGGGAAGCGACGAGCCAGTGTGACGGGGAGGGGCTGCCACGAGTCAGTGCATGAGGAGGATCCAAGTGCCACCTGCCACCGGATTTCCATTAGACCACCTGCCACGTGCTGCTAAGGAATAGAGGCGATAGACAGGGTCCCATTGAGGGAGAGTTGACCCTTGCTCAAGGGGACAACTGTGTTTGCTGCCTAGTCTGCTTCGTCGTTTAAATGCCAGAGCACATGAAAAAATTCAATTTTTTGGAAGGAGTTAGAGAGCCTCTGAATTTTCTTGAAAATTTGCCGAAGTTTCATTTGGTTTGGCAACAAATTGGTGACCAAGGCTTGGATTAGGATCCGACAGTGTCCTATCACCATGATTTCATTGATGTCTAGCTTCCGGGCTTGGTCGAGTCCTTCCCAGAGACTTTGAGCTTCTGCTATGTTATTGGTTTCTTCCCCTAGTCCCCAAGAGTAGACTAGTTCTCAAATTTCATCAGGGCCGTAGATAACACCTCCCCCTCCTGTCGCCCCTCATTGTCTTACATTAGTTGTTAGTGTACATATATATCATAATTCGTATGTTAATGAGCAAGCTACAAGAAAGTAATATCTCCTTCTAACATTATAGTTAATTAATTGTAAAATAAATATACGTGTTCACCCCTCCTCTTTCTTTATAAAACATGTTATATGAAACATTATAAATTTATATTACTATAAATTATTTTATTCTCTCCATAATCATAATCAAAATTCACATTACTTTCTTATAATTCTTATAAAAAGCATCATATCCATATTTTATTCTTATATTAATACATTTACTTCACTAAAATCTCCTCCTTTCTTATATACTTAAAATGCACAATTCTTTCTTATAAAATGAATCTCCACATGCTTCACATGTATCATGAAGTTTACTCAACATTAACACGACGTGACGACGTGGCAAGAAGAGAAAGATTTTAGAAGGTGTGTGTACTTTGTAGAACTGCCACTTTGTTTGCTATCATATTTTCATAGTTAGACTCCTGACTTTAAAGTTAAAGCAAACTTAAAAGCGGTGCAGTAACCAAGTACAACTAAAACTAAGCCAACAACTGTATCCCATGATTTCCGTTGAATGGATAAAAATAGTGATTTTCGTTGACGAGAATCCAGAATTTCGTAGGTCCCTTTCTACTGCATCTCCAACCGTCCATTACCGATGCCGTGGCTCGGCCGTCCAMCCGGGCATGATTATTTATAGATTTGTTGCACCCGGGCATGATTATTTATAGATTTGTTGCTCCTGTGACGGTGGTTTACAGAGAGACAACRAGAGCACATGGCAGCCATGGTGGCTTCAAAGGTAGCGCTATTCGCACTGTTAATGTTGGCGTTTACAGCAGCGAGGATCACAGCRCAGCTTCCGATCCCTCCAAGATACGATGGGTTTGTGTACAAGGACAGAGTAACAGCGAATTCAGTGCTGGTGGAGGCGTTCTTTGACCCGCTGTGTCCAKACAGCAGGGACTCATGGTGGCCATTGAAGGAGGTCCTCCGCTTCTACGGTGACAATATTACGTTCATTGTTCATCCCTTTGCGTTACCGTATGCCTTCTCGTCTCGTCTTCTCTTCTTTCTCCTTCAAATTTCCATGTCTTTTGTCGATTGAAATTGTTAAAAGAGGAGGTCTTTAATTATTTCATGGAGACGCTATTGCATGCGCAAAATTGATCAAGTTTAGTTGAATTCAACAGACCCATGCCAAACAAACTTCAAAGATAGTTCATTCAAAGCTTATCTTAATTGTGCAATATGGCTCCGTATTTTAGTTTATGTTAGACTTTGAAGTATTTGAGAATATCGATCCGTTTGAAACGGGCGTAAGTCGAGCGAAATTTTGGCAGACTTATCTACTTTCTTTTCTTTTCTTATGGTAGCCGATGCTCTGCTTTAAAGATGTTACAGGTTGTCATGATCATATATAGCTAAATGTACTCAGATATATGTATCCCAGAGTAGGGTTAATTAGATAAATGAATAAGGGTTTCTTTTATCTCCTTGTCTCATTCCGACGACGATGGTATGAGCGTAAAGCTAGGCTAGTAATAATAATAATAATAATAATAATAATCTATTTTTTAGGTTATGGCCAAGCCACACCAAATTGGTGTATGAGACCCCCTTGTTTCTGGGATAAGGGACCCCCCTCCGCCCAGCAGTGATTTGACTGGTAAAGTCTACAGAGGTATACATACCCTACCCCCTCTGGATTTGAACTTGTAACCTCTTAAGAGGGTAAAGAGGGCAGCTTAGACTTAGTGCGCCTTACTTAGTGGAAATTGAACCCGGGACCTACAGAGACTGCAACTATCCGCAACGTCCAGTGACACCAACACCAACTACGTCAAGTGACAACAACACCATTGAGCTAACCCTCCGGGCTATATTCTGCATAGGAATGGGGTCAAACTCCAACTAAATTTGACAACGTCAGCAGAACTTTAAGTGTAGGGTCTCCTTCCACTGATAAGTGTAGGGTTCCCTTGCCAGTTGATTCACTAAAGCTCAGCTTTTTTACTTGCTGTTCTAAGGATTTCTGTTAAATTGAAGTAATTTTGACAATACTGTACTGAAATCTATCTACTTGTAAATTTTTTTACTTGCTGTTCTAAGGATTTTTGTTAAATTGAAGCAATTTTGACCAGACTGTACTGAAATCTATCTACTTGTAAAATAATTGCATATACTTCTGGGCAAGAAATCATGGTTGGGCTTGAACTTTCAGTCTCTCATTCTTACACCCCGCTAAAGTCAAAGTTAAAGGCACTTTGTGGGCATCCAACCTCCAGTTAACAGGTGGAAAGATTCCTCATTGAGAAGTTCAGGCTTAAGAACTCTGATAGAATTGTCTTAGATCAGATCAAGAAGTTAATTCCAGACTCC
>SNQJ01S0009332.1:140781-151624 GCA_010110895.2 Picea sitchensis
AAACTTCAAAGATAGTTCATTCAAAGCTTATCTTAATTGTGCAATATGGCTCCGTATTTTAGTTTATGTTAGACTTTGAAGTATTTGAGAATATCGATCCGTTTGAAACGGGCGTAAGTCGAGCGAAATTTTGGCAGACTTATGTACTTTCTTTTCTTTTCTTATGGTAGCCGATCCTCTGCTTTAAAGATGTTGCAGGTTGTCATGATCATATATAGCTAAATGTAATCAGATATATGTATCCCAGAGTAGGGTTAATTAGATAAATGAATAAGGGTTTCTTTTATCTCCTTGCCTCATTCCGACGATGGTATGAGCGTAAAGTTAGGGTAGTAATAATAATAATAATAATAATCTATTTTTAAGGTCATGGCCAAGCCACACCAAATTGGTGTATGAGACCCCTTGTTTGTGGGACAAGGGATCCCCTCTGCCCAGCAGTGATTTGACTGATAAAGTCTACAGAGGTATACATACCCTACCCCCTCTGGATTTGAACTTGTGACCTCTTAAAAGAGTAAAGCGGGCAGCTTAGACTTAGTGCGTCTTACTTAGTGGAAATTGAACCCGGGGCCTACGGAAACTGCAGCTATCCGCAACGTCCAGTGACACCAACACCAACTACGTCAAGTGACAACAACACCATTGAGCTAACCCTCCGAGCTATATTCTGCATAGGAATGGGGTCAAACTCCAACTAAATTTGACAACGTCAGCAGAACTTTAAGTGTAGGGTCTCCTTCCACTGATAAATACATTAAGTCAGTTCCCTTGCCAGTTGATTCACTAAAGCTCAGCTTTTTTACTTGCTGTTCTAAGGATTTCTGTTAAATTGAAGTAATTTTGACCATACTGTACTGAAATCTATCTACTTGTAAATTTTTTTACTTGCTGTTATAAGGATTTCTGTTAAATTGAAGCAATTTTGACCAGACTGTACTGAAATCTATCTACTTGTAAAATAATTGCATATACTTCTGGGCAAGAAATCATGGTTGGGCTTGAGCTTTCAGTCTCTCATTCTTACCCCCCGCTAAAGTCAAAGTTAAAGGCACTTTGTGGGCATCCAACCTCCAGTTAACAGGTGGAAAGATTCCTCATTGAGAAGTTCAGGCTTAAGAACTCTGATAGAATTGTCTTAGATCAGATCAAGAAGTTAATTCCAGACTCCCTCCGTTTTAAGCTGGGCATCCAACCTCCAGCTAACTGGTGGAAAGATTCCTCAAGGAAAAGTTCAGGCTTAAGAACTCTGATAGAATAGTCTTAGATCAGATCAATGAGTTCTTGCCAGACTCCCTTTTTTTTATATTGGGCATTCTCTTCTCTCCATCTGCCAGATTGCAGCAGTCCTTTTTATATTGGGCATTCTCTTCTCTCCATCTGCCAGATTGCAGCAGTCCTAGTGCAATATGGTCAACGCAGCATCATGGTGGCCAGGCCACGAGGGATCACCGAGATTGCCACCATGGCTGGTTGTGTAACTCCCCTTCTTGGTCCTTGGGGTGATAAAATTCCCACTGTTCCCTTATTTTCAAGGTCAAGATGCTACAGCAGTAAGACACTGATGGCCTGGAAGTTAATGTTCCTGATCCAGGGCCGCAGAATGAGGGGTGGGCAGGGCCACCTGACAATGACAAGGATGACCTGCCCGCCTCGGGTCTGGTACGAACTGCAGCATGAAATTTTGGTTTTATGATATTGCTCCTTTGTTGTGCTCGTCTTTAAGGTTGTTTTTAAAACTTGAAGTGTTAATCTTTTCTATATGCACCCTGTGGCGCTTTAGATTTTTGGTGCTTTTGATTTTTGACATGTTCTAAGGAAATTTTGAGGGTTTTTATGGCATTTATTGCCAATAGCTTTTGCTACTGGTATTTTTTACTAGAGGAAAATGCCACTAGTCACATAGAAACGAAAATGCCACTAGCACATAGAATTGAAAGAAAAATTGTGGTATTTGGAAATTTGTGAAATTTCAGTAGAGGTGAGATTTCTATGTTCATTATCTTGTTGCTGAATATTATAGGCCCAAACCAAGGGTGTGTATTTAAAACATAACTAATTTTCTTCTTTCATAATTTAAGGCTTTACACACACGGTCTTCCTCATGTTGCTAGCTTCCAAGCCATGTAGGTGTGGTGGACTTGAAGGTACACATGGCTTAGGAGGTGTGGTGGACTCGAAGGTACACATGGCTTAGCAGGTGTGGTGGAGCATTAGGAGGCCTTTGGAGGAGTGTTGGACACATCTCATGGAGCGTTCAACATTGGAGCCTTGCTTGTTGGACATGCATGCCTTGGAACTTGACATATATCACCTAGAGTTGGAGTGCTCTACATGTGGACCTATCTCATGTAGAGTTAGGTTGTTTTTAGTGGACTATGTCCACTTTGTATTGTTGGCCTCCCTCACCTCTCATATAAAAAAAAGGGTGGAGAGAGTCATTTCATCATACTTGTATACTTGTAATTGTTCACTTTTATACTCACACGCTTGAGTTAGAGATGTGAGACTAGGGTGAACTTGTCTTCTTGTAATCTTCATGTGTATTTGCTCTCTTTGTCTTAGGTACTAAGGATCTTGGAGGAATTTCAAGGGAAGACTAGTGTTAGGATTTCACCCTAATAAGACAAAGAAGACTAGGGTTCATGATAAACTCTAGAGAGGCAAAGATACCATTTTTATCTTGTAGCTCTTGTGAGAAAAGAAGACTCGGGTTTTGAAGGAGAAGAGAAGGAGACATCTTGTACACTTGTGGGATGCAAGTATTGGTGCCAAGGAGGACTTGTTGATGATGATGCCAGCTGGTTGAGGATCTTTGGTGGAGTGACTAGCTTTGGTTATGAGTGATTCCTAGCTAGGAGGAGTTGCTGGCTAGGTTTTTCTTATGGTTTCCCTAGCTAAGATTTGGAGAGCTTGACTTGTACCAGCTTTGTGATAAAGCTGTGGTATGTACTTGGACTTCATCTCTTGATATATATGAAGTTTCCAGCTGTCCAAATATTGTGCACTTGCAGATTTGGTTTTTGGATTATGTCATCTTCTTGATTGGACAGATTCTAGCACTTGTTCTTCATGCTGGTTTAACATAACATATAGCTGAATTGGTTAAGTGATTTAACACATATATTAAAGATAAGAGATTAGATTTACTACTGTTATAATTGTAGAGAATCTGAGGTACTATCAGGCTGCCAAAACAGGTTTGTCCTTTACCTTTATTTTGGCTCTAAGTTCACAATCTCAAAACTGTCTTTTGCTGTTTTTTTAGGACAGCAAACTGTTTAGTAACTTTCTGCTGATAATTTTGGTGGTTAAATGTCCTTTTGAGGTGCCCTTGCAAGTGTTTTCATACCCCAATGTTAGCACATGCAATATACTCAAAACAAATAACACTCCTCATGATCTTTACAACTCTAACAAGCTGATCTAAACTCTAAGCATGCATGAAATGAACACAAGTATTTTTGGTCAACATGACCTTGGATAAACCCCCCCACTGGGGAAAACCAGTTTGGAATGAAAGTATAAATGATGATCTAAAGCATGAGATACAAATAGTAATACAATACAAAGGAACCTGTATACCTAGCAAGTTCCTCTTGAGCCTTGCCAAAGGATCCAATGAGATATGCGCCCAAGCTTAGTGTGGCCTCTCCCTTTGTTTCTTTGTCCACTGAAGTGAAGTGCCCTCCTTCCTTTTTGACCCAATGAATAAACCCCACCAAATAAATCTGCTCTTGTGTGTTGCCTCTCCACTGAAACATTCAGATTTGACTTCCTCCAAGTATAGATGCTCCCTGCTAGCTGTGCGCCCGCCTCCTATGGTGCGCCCTCCTCCAAGCAAGTGTGATCACCACAAATAATATGGGCCCTAAGCCTCCATGAGCCCTCCATGAGTAGAGGTGCCCAAGCTCTCCTCTCCCAATGCTTCCATTCCCATCCTCTTGCTCTTCTCCAAACTCTCTTGGTGAACATACAAGTGAATGATACCTCTCTTTGCCCTAAGCACCCTCTTTATAGAAATTCATAAGGAAACCTAGAAATGGATGGATGAGATCATCCCATCCAATTTCTAATCAAAGGTTGAGATCATCCAAAAGGTATCTCAACTCAAAACCCACTTTGGCATAGTTTCCCTATTTCTCTTTATATCCCTCAATTCACCCACAAAGTGAAACACTTTTCACTCGAGTGACAAATTTCACCCTTTTGATATAGGAAAAATGTCAAAGTGAAATTAGACATAAAGTATAAGGCACAATAATGAGTCAAATATTTCCCCCTTGTGGTTAGAGACCCACAACCACAAGGCGACCACTTTCCAAGGTACCCAAATCTCAACAATAATTTGCTGTAATAAGAGAATTCAGATCTATTATATGCTTGGAAAAGTGTGCCTACGGGCTGTAGCATCGTGGTATTGAAGTACACTTGTATGGTATCTATTCTCTTGGGATGCTGTGTGAAATTGGGTTGGAGAGAAGTGAAATATTACTGCAATAATTTGATATTTCAGGTGATCCCTAAGGCTGAAAGTTCACAGGGATTAGATCCAGGACACCTCAAGAATGAGGTGAAATTTCTGAATTTGTATTAAAAGGCGACCCTTGAAATTTCCACACCTGCCAATTGATTTCAAAATTGTTCAACCAAGATGAATATCAAATGTATTCTTGTTACTTTACTGTAAAATTTGAGAATGGATTATATTATTTATCATAATGTTTCTAGTTTTGTGGATTAGTATATTGCATGAGTTAGATGGTTGTGGCTGTTTGTTTTTCTTGTCATACTAGAATTTACATGGAATACAATCAACTACAATGTTTCTTTTAAAGTTTGTAAAAATAATTTTCAAAAGTAACATTGAGGAAAATAACAATCTGATACCCCACTGAGTATAGCGTTAGGTATTTTACATTAGTCCGCTTGAATATTCCCCCATGATTATATTGAACCTGAATTCAATAGTTTCCCAAGTGCTTATTAGTCAATCTAACCGGGATCATGTAACTCTGGGTTTTTAAGTTGAGACCTCTGGTTCTAGTAACTTGTTAAAGTTTACCATGGGCAAAGTTCTATATATCATGATTCCCTGTAGACATTGTGTTCACTATTGATGATTGATTGATTCCACAATACCTTTAGACGAAATTACGTTCATTTCTTAGATCCAAGATTATCTTTCTCGTGGTTTGTGATGATGTTCTCTCTAAGGGAGAGCAGATAGGAAGTGGAATCACTTGCTCAAAACACACAATTTAATTAAGAGAAAACTTAGGATGTTTAGTACATGAGAAGCTAGGTTCTTTAAATAGAGGAGAGACCCATTGCATGCTTGCTGCCACCTCACATAACTTCCCACTCTCTAGAAATGACACTTCTAAATCTTGAATGAAAGTTACAAGTCATATAGAGATAAAACTAAACATTGATCAAAACACTTAATATGTGCAAGATATGATGAACACACAATCTCCAAGTTCTAGACCAAGGTGTTTTATCATTATTTTCCTTCTTTAGGAGGAAGATTTCTCCAACTTTTGTTGTAAATGGGCAGAGCGTTGCTCAAAAATAGATTGTGGGCAGGCTTCCTTACTTGCCAACCAACCACGTTGTAGTTTACTTCTATTTCATAATTTGTTTCATAGTGTCAAGAAGTGGAGGTTGGAAATTTGGAATTCCAATATGTGTATATTTCCACCTCCTCTTTTAAGTGCGGTAGGTCAAAGGGATTCACTTTGTTGATGTTAACTACATCATGCATCACAATATGAGTAGACATATTAAGGAAAATGGTATTTATTTTAATGGCTTGCAAGTTTGTGTAACACTTATATTGAATAGGTTTGAACTTGTGACGTTTGTTGTTTAAACCTTTGACTGCCTAGGTGCAACTAGACTTTGTCTCCAACCTAAAAGTGGCGTTTGAATATTGTGTTATCACGCAAAGGTTATATTTGGTTTGTGTTTCTAGAAATATGTTTGTGACTTTTAAATGCATTTGTGATAAGTTATCTACAAAGTAGTGGCTTGCCTTATTCCTTTTGCTCATTTGTTGTGGAGGGGGAAGAGGGTCGAGTGGTTGATAACCATAACAAGCTTCAAAGGGTGAGTAGATACATGTTATGGCCTATTGTAATTATGTAGAAGATGGAGGAATGCATGCTCAATAGATGACTTATAAGACTGCATAAATATGGGTCCAAACTAGGGTCTTGTTCATGACTTCGAAATGGTCATTAGTTTGGGGTTGAAGTAAGTGAAAAACGTTAGTTGACTTTCAAATGTTTTCCATTGGGATTGTCAAAACTAGTTAAGAAAACATCTCTTTGTAGATAATAGTAAGCGACAACCTATAATGCCTAATCAAATAATAATTCTACAACCTCAGAAGCATTAATGGATTGGTTGTAGGAAATGGAGATTCTCATTTTTGAGAAGAAACATAATAAAACATATATTGTCATGTTGTGGTTGGGTTACTAGTAAGCTATTTATGATATTCTTGTCTTCATAATTGTTGCAGAGAGAGTCCAATAATGTGAGGAGTATACAAGCAAGGTGACACTTGAGGAAGTTTTCTGCATTGTGGGTGGATCCTTTATTTTATTTGACTGTAAGCGAAATTGTTGCAAAAACAAGGCCCATTTCATGTGGCAATTCTCATAGATTTTTTGATTGGGAGTTTAGAATTGTAGTGACTAGAGAATATCGAGGGTTGTTTCCTTGCCACAAAGGAAATGCCACCAATGTGAAAGTGGTTGAACAAGTGCATGCGACTCCTTCTCATCTATGTTGTGGTTAAACTTAGCCTGGAAGAATGTCTTAGAGTGATATACACCACTAGATGCCCTTCTTGATTTATAAAAATTTATAATGATTTATAATAAGCCTTTTTCAACTTTATTACATTAGTGCAGGTCACTCTAACACTTGAACTTTTTACGATTTGTGGGAATTGATCCTAGGTGGGGAGGATAATACTTCTTCTCTCAATTACCCAGGCTAAACCCAATTGACTACTTGGCCTTGAGTTGATGTTGCCTAGAAGAATTAAAATCAATTGACACGTTGATATGAGCACACGGTGGAAGCATGAGAAGCATGAGAAAGAGAGCGAATATGTTTTTTAAACTTGTGTCTGTCTTTGTATTAGGCAATATTTTAAATTGGTGCTTATGGGTTTATTCCTTATGTGGAAAAAAGTAGAGTGGCATTAACAAAGCAACAAAATTAATTCATACAAACCGTTACCTTTTCTCTTGTTCAAAGGATGAATGCAAAGAGGGGCCTTCAAATTTGTGGGATGTGTATCTTAAAGATGGTGATATGGACTTACGCACCTCATACTTGCTAATTTGTCTTTGGTCTCTTCTTCCAACAAAGATTTTTTTCAAGAGCATGGTGAGTCCATTATGGGAGATCATATAGTTTTGCCTCTACATTTGGATCTTATGTTGATTTTATTGGTGGTTCTTATTATCAAGTTTGGAACTTAGAAGATGTTGCATTTAATGATGTAGAGGGTGGTGAAGAATATGATGATTAATTTTCTTTTTTGACTATTGAGTCTTGATGCTTGACATTTTAGCATATGTATTTATAAATATATTCAAGACTCTTTGTTTTTGACATTTTGAATTTTCTTAGTTTCTTAAGAATGATGAATCATATTTAAATCAATGATGAATGGATGTGTGTATTATGAATCATTGATTCAATTTTCATTGTTATTTAATATTTTTTAAAATCTAATGTTTTTTTTGTTTGTTAGAAATGCCTGTCACTTGTGGGGTCAATATTTCAACCGTTGGCTAAGAAAACACAACCTAGGGGCATCTAAGTTGTCAAAATCACCCGGGGATTGCACCCGGCCTGGACCGCACTAACCTTTAACATGGATGGATTTTTAGGTGTCTCCTCCTGATTAAACACACCGTAAGAGTATTGAACTCGAGTCTCCTAACAAATGAAACCCACACCTTAACCGATTGAGCTAGTAGGAATTGACTTTAAAGTTGAAGGACATGGGGATGGGATTTGATCCACTTATGTGTGCATGGGTAACGAGTATTTTTAATATAATCTCTCTAGCTACAACCACACATTCGATCACTACCTCAAGGTGTCCCCATGGCTCTAGGTTAAGCAACCTTCATTGGAATTGAACCATTAGATCCAATCCCTTTGGACTAAAATTGAAGGACATGGGGGTGGGATTTGATCCACTTATGTGTGCATGGGTCACGATATCATTTAATATAATATCTCTGGGTGTAACCACATGTTCGACCACTACCTCAAAGTGTCCCCATGGCTCCAGGTTAAGTGACCATAATTGGAATTGAACCTTGCCCAATGTTGAAAAACTCCTTGCTTTCCACCATTGGATCCAACCCTTTGGGCTTAAAATTTAAATGTTAATGATCATAGATTGGTTATATATATATGGATGTGTGTGTTATGAATCATTGATTCAATTTTCATTGTTATTTAATATTTTGTAAAATTTAAATATTAATAATCATATATTATCTTTCATTGTAATAGATTGGAAATTCTCTCTCTCTCTCTCTATATATATATATATGTGTGTGTGTGTGTGTGTGTGTGTGTGTGCGTGTGTTGAAAATATGTAATAACCTTGGGAGTTATCCCAGCCTTTGTCATAGGGGAAGATAGGCTAGAAACTCGCTATAGCTTGTGGGTATACGATGCAACTTCTTCTAGACCCATTATCTAGTGATGTAAACACCTCTTACGTTTTGAAGTTTTATGTCTATGGACTTGTGCATTTCTGGAATACCTTGAGAGTTATCCTTGCTTTCTTCATAAGGGGAGACAGGCTAGAAAAATCATATAACTTATGGGTATATGAGACAACCTCTTCTAGACCCATTGTCTAGTGCTGAAAATGCCTCTACCAATTTTTTAAGCCTCAATGTTATGAACCAATGCCTTGAAAATGATAAAAAGTCAATGAATAACAGTGCACTTTGAGGGGGAAACCTTCTTTTACAATATATTCAATGTACAAGATGAGATAAGAAGATCCTAAGACTAGGTCTCCTTGGTATATATATAGGAGACAAAGGGTACAATTATAATGAAAGGCTACAATGAAGGGTTCTAGTCGACCTAATAATGTAACACTAGAAATGTAATAATTGAATATCTAGGGCTTAATAAGGGGTTTTATACTTAACATGGGGCATTGTCTAGGGCTTAACATGCCCCTCCCCTTCAAACAAGTGTTGTCCTCAACACTTGACTGACCGCAGGTGTTTCTGCATGACAAACTCATCTTCCCAAATCACCTCTTCCACTGGTAGGTTCTTCCATTTGACGAGGTTCTCAATAATTGATCGATTTTGCAGCTTTTTAATCCTTGTTTCAAGGATTATTTCTAGTTATAATATGATTTTCCCTTCTTCATTAATCTTTGGTAAAATAGTTTGGATTGGGATCTTGTCACTAATTACCTTCTTTAAGCAAGAAACATGGAAGATTGGATGTACACGTGAAGATGGAGGCAACTCCAATTTGTAAGCCATACGTCCAATCCTTTGCAACACCTTATAAGGGCCATAATATTTGGGTGCTAATTTATTGTCCTTCTTTTGTTGCTTGAGGGACATTTGTTTATATTGTTGTAGCCTCAAAAATAATCAATACCCCATTTCAAATTCCCTTTCATTGCGATGTTGATTTGCTTGTTGTTTCATCCTATTTTGTGCCATAACCAAGTTGTCCTTCAATAGTTTGAGAACCTCTTGTTGGTGCCCTATGTGGTCTTCCACTGCTTGAACCTTTGCAGTCCCCTTCAAGGGTGATGTGATGGGTGGAGGATGATATCCATAAAGTGCCAGAAATGGGGACATTTTTGATGAAGTATCGAAGGATGTGTTCTACCACCATTTTGGCAAGGGAAACCACTTGACCTATTGTGTCTGTTTATTAGATGCAAAGCAATGAAGATATCCTTCTAGACATTTATTTGCAATCTCAGTTTGCCCATCGGATTGAGGATAATAAGATGAGCTATGAGCCAATTGAGTACCCAAACAATAAAATAATTCAGTGCAAAAATTTCCAGTGAAAATTGGATCTTTGTCACTTACAATAATCTCGGGGATTGCATGTAGCTTTTGAATTGTTTCCATGAATGTTGCGGCTACTGTACTTTCTTTAAAAGGATGAGAAAGAGAGAAAAAATGGGCATACTTTGTTAGTCGTTTCGCTACTACAATGATGACAGTCTTTCCTTTAGATTTGGGTAAACCTGTAATAAAATCCATTGAAACTTCTTTCCAATGTTGACTTGATATAGCTAATGGTTGTAGGAGACTTGGTGTCTTGATTGTCTCTCCCTTATTTTGTTGGAAGACCACACATTGAGACACAAACTTTTGAACATTAGTTTTAAGACCTTCCTAGAAAAAATCCTTCTTGATCCCGCAGTAAGTTTTCAAGAACTTTGAATGTCCTCCGATAGGAGAAGTGTGCAATTCAAGAAGGACCTTCTATTTGAGTTGGGAATTCTCACATAAATATAGGTGATCATGATACCATAGCAAATCGTTCTTTCATACAAATTTATGTAATGCACTGGGGTCCTATTGTAGTTGTAGAATGATCTTGCATACCTTTTGATCTTGTTTCTATTATATCCTTGCTTCTTCCACCCAATCAGATTGTAGAATAGAAATAACACATAGTGAACCCTCTGTTCCTTCTTCTTTCCTTGATAGTGCATCTGCCACAATATTATGTTTTCCTTTTTTGTAGATAATTTCAAAGTCATAACCTAGCATCTTTGTAACCCATTTTTGTTTCTCTT
>SNQJ01S0009333.1:26055-37566 GCA_010110895.2 Picea sitchensis
TGTGCAACCATCTTAGAGATATCAATGCTCTGTTTGGAACCTGCATTTTCTTTGCCTTGTGTTGGACTTACGATCTTATCCCTTTCCATTAACCAATTTTGAAAGGAGGTTTGATTCATAGATTAAAATATAGACCGAATAGACGTCTCTTGGCTCGCTAGAGGTGTATTGTGAATTTGTATTTACTGTCCTGTAGGGTCTTACAAGGGATTTCCACTTGAATAATCAAATTTTAAGATTTTTGTTTGATAATTTTATGAAAACGAAATTGGGGCTTTATGCTGCCCAAACCTATAGAATCTTATAAAATTATTCTTTAGTTATTGCTGTCAAATATTGCAAATCTGTAGTTGTGGATTTCCTTTACTGTCTTTTAGAAAACAATCCCAGAATTTAATTGAGCGATTGTTGTTCTGTTTATTTTTATAGTTTGAATTTTACATNATGTCTCACTTGCAATTCTAAGAAAGAAAAAACTAAACTACTTTACTATTACAGGTGCCACTACTTTGGAAAAATATTTCTTAAAAGAAAGACTTATCTTCCCACAAACACCATTATCTATAGATAATCAAATCAAATGATTTAACAAGTTCACTTCTTTGGAAAATTATTTCTTAAAAGAAAGATTAATCTTTCCACGGACACCATTATCTCTAGATAATCAAATCAGATGGTTCAATTGTAACATCCCACTCTATTGAACACACTTTTATCAACTTATTCTTTCAGGACACTTGCGTGCAATTGATCCGGTTATGGTACATGGTGATTTTATTTCGATTATGGATTATACATGTTGATGATGTGGTGTGACTTATTGTTTCGATATATATGTATTGACATAGGCTATTGACAAATTTACCTGAGTGTGCAAGAAACACGACGAATTATTGATGATGATGGCATTGATGGACCACCTTGGACTTCAGATTGAGTTAGGGAGTGGATTATATTTTTTTTGAGTATTTCATTTTACGCATATATGACATGTGATTGATTATATTATGATTATGTATATTGATCATTGACAATGTTTTGTCAATGGATGTAGGCTGATGATTCTTGCTAATATGACTCACATAAGGAAAAAAGGGGCCATGCACAGAAAACCAGACATTGAGGGAGAGGTGTGGCAAATTCCCTGTCACAGCCTACTAGCACTCCCACCGTGGCTTGAATTTTAGGTTAACGATTACCTAGTTCGAGAGTTCCACGATGTCGTGATGACAGACTGAGGCAGTCGCTCACAAAGAATTCTAAGGTGCACACAATAAGGCATAGTCCTTATTCCTTATAATCCCCTAGTCTCTCACAAGGTCGCACGAGTGGAGTGCTGACTCCAAGGGTTGGAAAACTATCAAAACCAGTCAAAGGCGAGTGGAACCCTTGGAGCACGGAGGTGCGTCTTGAAGGGAACGTCACGCAATTTAAACACTTGAGTCAATGAATCTAGGTGGCCTAGAAAATAATGAATTAATTTGACATTGTCGGATTTAAAATAATTAATTAATGAGTCATTTTATTAATTATAAATTCCAATAAAAGTCTAAGCCTATTCTAAGACAAAGCCTAAGTTTAAGTTTAGTTAGGGGACTAAAATAAAATGTTAAATAAATTAAAAGATTAGAGATAAATCAATCTAAAGAAAAGTGAGATAAATCTAAGGTGTTGATATAATCTACATGTGTGCAAGAAAATATAAAAAGGAATTTTAAAATAAGAAAGAAATAAAGCATGACATAATAGGTGTACATATAGGATGGTATCTAGAGTCTAGCTACCACTAGTCTAACTAGAAGAAGACTCATATTTTAACTCTAACTAAGATTTAGTAAGGAGACATTCATTAAATGAGAATTTGGGGAATAAAGAGACAACTAAGAGCGATTTAAGGAACACATTTGAGAAATGTGAGGGAAATTGACTTTTAATTAAAATAAAATATGTAATTATTTGTGAAACTTAGGGAGAGGGTGACAAGTGTGAAGGTGAATAAACCTAATTTATTTAATTAAAAAATTAATTAATTGTGCATATGGGCATGTGTCGGTGAGGAAATTCCTATAAAGAAAATGGTCTATATAGGAAAAAGAGACGATTTATGGGTAAATTTATGCTGGAAAAATATTTTTGGGACTATGTTTTACTTGTGAAAGTTGGGTGACCAAGTTTGAGGAAAGAGTGGTAGCTCTCCCTTGCGAGGCAAACTTGGTGCTATAATATTTCTGGTTTTTGTGCTTGGCCCCTTTGCGGCTCGGGGGGATAAGTGGGAAGAAGAGTACCCCTAGCATTGGCTGGGAGGTACCGGTGAAGTCAAAACGATTAGAAAGTGAGAGAAAGGAAGGAACGCCATTTGTTGAAGAACATCTTCAATTCTTCATCATTAGTTATGATATTTCATTTGAGATTTGTAATTGCATTAAGGTTTTATTGTATAATAAGAGCTTTAGAAATCCAACCTAAATTTTGTTGTAATTCTAAGTTTGAATTGACAAGTTACTTATTAGTTGAGATCTAGAAGAAAATTTTGATAATTGTTGTCTTTTTAATTTCTCAAAGGAACAATGGCTGCTAGTTGATATATGCAAAATATAGTACGGATTTCTTGATCGCTGCCATTTTTTGGGATATCAGATTTTTAATTTATATTATTAGTCTATATAGTTATGAATTTAGGCTGTGGAATGGATCATGTATTCAAGATAATGTATTTTTATATTGGGTTTGGGTTTGGCAATTTCTGAGTAATGATTTCTTGTATAATTAACTTCCATTAGTGTGTTTCTTACTATCTTTAAATTCCTTAGCTTCTTTCTGCATGAGTAATTTAATTTCTGTTGGAAAAAGGGATTGTGTATGTGAATGTTAAAATCGTAAGCTCTCAGCATATCTTATCCTTTGCAAACAATTTGGGAATTTGTGCAACCATCTTAGAGATATCAATGCTCTGTTTGGAACCTGCATTTTCTTTGCCTTGTGTTGGACTTACGATCTTATCCCTTTCCATTAACCAATTTTGAAAGGAGGTTTGATTCATAGATTAAAATATAGACCGAATAGATGTCTCTTGGCTCGCTAGAGGTGTATTGTGAATTTGTATTTACTGTCCTGTAGGGTCTTACAAGGGATTTCCACTTGAATAATCAAATTTTAAGATTTTTGTTTGATAATTTTATGAAAACGAAATTGGGGCTTTATGCTGCCCAAACCTATAGAAGCTTATAAAATTATTCTTTAGTTATTGCTGTCAAATATTGCAAATCTGTAGTTGTGGATTTCCTTTACTGTCTTTTAGAAAACAATCCCAGAATTTAATTGAGCGATTGTTGTTCTGTTTATTTTTATAGTTTGAATTTTACATTTGACAGTGTTATAATTCATGGAATGAATTTGGGGGCTACAACAATAATTTGACTTCTTGAGTGTTTGGTTTTAAATTATTGTCCCTTCCCTTAAAGCTTAATAATTACCAAAATCTTATTTGCTTCCTATTGATTTTATTTCGAATTTATCATAAATTTAGTTTTGTATCAAGGTCCGGAATAAGAGTTGGATCAAGTGCCAGGACATATTCCATATCCAGGGTTGGATTAGGTTCTGTATGATAACGTTTCTCTTTGATTATAACGATGTTAATTAACATGTTCATGTCTGGTTTACCCATTTCCAATTAGCTGATTTTTGTATTGATTTTCCTCGTTTTTAAAACAGTGGTAACATTCATAGATTTAACACCAAGAAGGGTGAGTTTTTTTATTGTATTGTTTGGCTTATAACCTAGAACTTACAATTTCAACGTGATTGCTGTCATACTTTTAAAACAACCCAGAAATTTAAAATTTAGATATCATTGTTCTTTTATTTGTCGGAATTTTATTTGGTTAGGATTTTAATTCAGAAATAAAATTTGGGGCTACAACCAATAATAGACTTACCCGAGAAAACTTTGTATTAATTTACTGTCCATCCTTAAAGATTTTCAATCAAAGAATCTTTTCGCTACTTGTTGAGTTAATTTCGAATTATCAGAAATTAGTGCCAGATCCAAGACCAGATTAAGTGTCGGATTAGGTGCCAGATTAAGTGTCAGATTAGGTGCCGGATTAAGTGTCGGATCATGTTGTGCTTTGTTTCAAGGACCAGAACAAATTCCAGATTATGCTGCACGCCGGATCAAGGGCCAGATTAGATTCCAGAACTCTGTTGGTTGAGAGATTTGCTTGTTAGCCTTCTCACTTAGGTTCGATTCCTTTAATGGATATGTTGTTTACTCTTAAATAAAAATGTGAATTGATTGATTCTTCTTTTAATAATCTTATACAAATCTTTGTAAGCTAGCATGTGAAACTTTATTGATTCTTAAATATGAATTTATCTTCTTAATTTCTTAAAATGGATATGTAATTAGTTAAATTATTGATATATTACTTGCTATGATGAGATCAACTTATAACTTTATACTTGTATATGAAGGTTTTATAAATCCTTATATTTTGTTTAATACGATGTTGACCTTATTTAATAGTTTTATAATTTTTATGTAATATAAGGAAGCATTGATTTGGTATGTATGGTTTAATAAGATTGATCTTCTTATAATTTTCTTATAGTTTGTAATAAATAGGTAAAGAAGCATTTTAGTATTCTTATCGCTTAATAATGGTTGAGTCTTCTCATGGTTCTTTTAAATGGTATGCATGCAACTTGAATTCTTATTATTGCTATTTATGATTAATTTGTTATAGTTTAAAAGGGTACTTAAAGTGGTATTGAATCCTTATGTTGTGCTTAAGGAAGACATTTAATTTTCTTATGGGATTTCATGATTGGAAGTGTACCTAGTATTTGAATTACTTTGTATTCTTAATTAAATTATATCATGTTAGTAAGGTACATGGTTGACCTACATAGGGGTTGTAATTATTACCTATGTTTTGATTCTTGATTGATGCTTGATATTCATTGAGCTTGACTTGACAAGATACTAATGAAGATTAGAATTAGATCCCTATCCACCCCTAAGTTTGTACTTATGCTCTCGTGGTTCGTATATTCTTTATGTATTATGCTCTTTCTTTATTTCACTTAATTTTGTGTAGAAAATTGATTAAGAATAGTCGGGTATTCCATTGTACGTGAGGAATTGAAGGTTGATATGGATGATCAATCTAATATTGATTGAGGTTTATGATTGGATTAATGAGATTTAGATACCTCCTTGTTCCTCAGAACAATCACCAGTCCTGAGACCTTAAGTGGTCAAAATCAATCGGATGAATCTTGGACTTGAGCGTTGCTTATGTGTCTTGGAGGTCCTAACCGTGCAGGATAGGTTGGGAGGGTAGTTTCCTTATATTATAACTTGATATTTGTTTGATTGAATAATACTGATATTGCTTTCAGTTAGATGTGATGAAATTGATTGCATAGTTATTAATTTATGTTGTGACGCTTTACACACACACACACACACACATCACTTTTGTTGTCGTAATGAAGGGGACGTTACATATGGTATCATAGCGGGTTCAACTCTACGACATTGGACCATTACGCCGTCCACTGTGTTTAACAATGATTAAAATCACATTGCTAATTAAATTTGAAATTTGTCCATACGCTAATCATGGTTAGAGGACGCCATGGAGGTAGATGTCGTGGTGCTGGAGGAAGAGGTGTGATGCCTTTGATAACATCCACGCCAGAGGGGTCAAACCCCCAAGGAGAAGAACAAATGATGACCATGAACATGTTGTGGGACATGTGGTAAGTATGATGAGATTATTTCAGAGGATGTTAGAGGCCTTGATTAATTAATTGGATCGAGATCATGGCAGAACGTCTATACCCAAGGAGGGTACATAGCATGCTCCAACTGTCAGTGGTAGAATTCACAGAGAACTTAAGAAGGTGAAGTTTCCTGAGTTCATGGGTGTCATGGACGGCTCAGCCACCGAGGCATGTTTGGAGAACATGGAGATGTGATTCACACTTCATGACTACACCTCCAACATGAAATTCTGCATGGCAGTCTTTCAATTGAAAGGGAGTGCTCTTTTATGGTGGAAGACACTCCTATCTCAACTAAACGTGGTCATCGAAGATGTGTCATGGGAGTTGTTCAAGGAAAGATTTCGGGAGAGGTATTTGTCATAGGAATTCATTGAGCTCCAAATCAATGAGTTCAATGCCTTACAAAAGGGTGGTCGTATGGTTCCAGAGTATGAGGCCAGATTCATGGAGCTACTAGTTATGCTCCACATCTGAACACAAAGAAGATAAAGGTCAACAAGTTTGTGTTCGGCCTTAACTTCAACATTCGTGTGAAGGTGAGAATATTAATGCTCCAGACATTGCACGAGGCAGTAAAGAAAGCCCTCATAACTGAGGAAGAGATAAACGGTGGGGGTTGGGGAAAGAATCCTTCTAGACCAACTAGACATACTACATCAAGAGCGCAACAACTTCTACTCTGAGGACCAGGAGTACTGGACCGAAGACTGGATATTAGACATGTGGAGAGACACATTACCAACGAGATTGTACGATTGAGAAGGCTAGAGAGACCAGATCAACACGACCCACTATAGTTGGAAATGGCAAGGCCCACAGGATTCATGCAACGATGAATAACTGCCAGGCTGAGCACCGATCCACTGTGCTTGAGACTTCAGGTATGATCGTCGATCAAATATTTAGTACTTTGATAGATCCAGGTGCTACACAGATATTTATTTCTAGTGCAGCGCTAAAGAGAATTAAGGTAAATACATTCAAGTAGGATGAGTTCAGATACGATGACATTGGGTGCCAATCAAAGGGTTGGAGCAAAGGTTACAGACTATAGCATTAACTTGGCATATTTTGTAACAAAGGCCAACCTATATGTCACGATCTTAGGATCTTATGACATAGTGATCGATATGGACTGGTTGGAATTGCATGATGCGATACTCAACTGTAAGATGAAACAATTAAGTTTGAAAGATGATTTGGGACAAGGTAGAGTGATATTAGGAAGAAACAAAGGAGTGTCCTTGAGGTTTATTTCTTCCCTACAACTAAAAAAGAGCATGCACAAAGGATGTAAGTTATACGCAATCTTAGCACTAAATGAAAAGGGCAAGGTGAAAGGATTAGAAAACCTTCTTGTAGTACACGAGTTTACATACGTGTTTCCAGAAGAGTTACCAGGCTTATCGCTTGAATGAGAGTTGGAGTTTACAATTGACTTGAAACCTGGAATTGAATCGATAACAATAACGTCTTATCAAATTCCAATGCCTGAGTTACAGGAGTTGAAAATGCAATTGAAGGAATTATTGGACTTGGGACTCATACGTCCAAGTGTATCACCTTGGGGTGCGCCAGTTATTTTTTTAAGAAAGAAGGATGGATCGTGGAGACTTTGTATTGATTATCGTCAATTGAACAAAGCAATGATCAAGAATCAATATATGTTGCCAAGAATAGATGATTTGTTTGATCAGATGAAATGAGCAACGGTATTTTCGAAGATCAACTTGAGATCATGATATCAACAGTTATAGATTAAAGAGGAAGATATCCCTAAGACCACTTTTAAGACGAGATTCAAACACTATGACTTTACAGTTTTACCATTCAAAATGATGAACGCCCCAGGGGTATTCATGAGTTTGATGAATGGGGTGTTCCACAAATACTTAGACAAGTTTGTTCAAGTATTCATTGATGAAATATTGATTTATTCTTGGATGAAGGAAGAGCATGACAAACATTTAAGATTGGTACTACAGTGCATGTGAAAAAACAAATTGTACGGGAAACTTTTGAAATGTTCTTTTTACCAATCGAAGATTCACTACTTGGGACATATCATATCTGGTGAAGGTATTGCTATGGATCCAGTGAAATTTGAGGCTATTATGGAATGGCCTGCACTGAAAAATGTACAAGAAGTACGCAAATTTATGGGTTTAGCAGGATATTACTGATGGTTCATCGAATGTTTTTCTAAGATAGCAAATCCGATCACGGAATTGCATAAGAAAAATAAGAAGTTTTTATGGACTGAGAAATGCGCGGAAGAATTTCAAAGGTTCAAGGAGTTGTTGATGATAGTGCCAATACTAAAATTCCTCGACATGAACAAGGAATTCTTGGTATGCACAAACACATCCAGGGAAGTTTTAGGCGGAGTTTTTATGCAAGACAGTTGAGTTTCAAGCAAATTGAGAAAGCATGAGGAGAAATATGCAACACATGACTTGGAGTTATTGGAAATTGTATATGCCTTGATAGTTTGGAGACACTATTTGATTGGACGAAAATTTGAATTAAAGATAGATCTTTGTGGATTGCAGCACATATTTACGCAGAGTGACTTGAATGCACGATAGAGGCGTTGGTCATAATTACTTAGCAAATATGACTTCAAGATTACTTACATAAAAGGTACAATGAACATAGTGGAAGATGTGTTGAGTTGGAGACCACACATATTCTCGGTAATACCTCTTTAGACAAATCTTCGAGAAAAGATTCTAACTATACAGATCGACGATGACTGGTATAAAGAGGTCAAGGAAAATATTGGACAAGATACCATGATTGTACCGAAATTTGAAGGTTATACATTGAACACTGACAGATTGATGATAAATAAAAATAGAATTTACGTACCGCCTAATGACGAATTAATAAATTTGATCTTGAGAAAAACTCATAGAGTAGTGTACATGGCTAATCCGGGAGTCACGAAGATGAAGGAAAACCTTAAGAATTTATTCTTCTGGAAGGGAATGAAAGAAAACATTGTTAGTTATGTGGCAACATGTATAGAATTTCAGCAAGTGAAAGTTGAACATAGACATCCGACATGATTATTACATCCACATGTTATTCCAGAATCAAAATGGGAGGTCATTTCGATGGATTTTATTGTTGGATTTTCACTAAAGAAAATGAGACATGACTCGATTTTTGTGGTAGTTGAAACTATGTCAAAGAGTGCAAACTTTATTCCTATACGTATGACATATCAGGCTCTAGACATAGCAAGAGTCTTTGTAAGCGAGATTGTGAGATTACATGGTATACAAAGAAGGATCACATCTGATCGAGGATCGACGTTTACAAGATGATTTTAGACCAGTTTCCAAGAGGCTTTGGGAACACAACTGAACTTAGTACAACATATCACCCTAAGATAGACGAGAAAACAAAAAGAACAAACCAAATTTTGGAAGATATGTTGCGTATGTATGTAATGGAAAAACATAAATGTTGGGAAGAGTTCTTTCCACTGGTAGAGTTTGCATACAACAATAAATATCAAAGTACCATTAATATGGCATGGTTTGAGTTTCTTTAGGGGTGACCATGTTAGACATCCTTGAGTTGGGATTGACTCGAGGGTAGGGTCTTGGTAGGACCGGAAGTAATTCAAGAAATGGAAGAAAAAATAAAATCGATACGACAAAGGATCAAATAAGTGCAAGATCGACATAAGAGTTATGCCGATGCGCATCGTGTTGACCACATTTATGAAGCTGGCAACTGAGTTTTCTTGCAGGTGAAACCGCAAAATAGTTTGATCAAGTTTGGAAAGGGTGCTAAACTCTCTCCTAGGTTTGTGGGACCTTTCAAAGTTGTGAAAAATAAAGGACTTGTGGCTAATCAACTAGCCTTGCTTGATTCTTTGAGGCGTATGCATGATGTTTTTCATGTATCTGTTTTGAGACATTATGTTACTGATCCTACACATGTGATTGACATGAGTTATTTTCAAGTGTCAGATGAGGGTGATCTCATGACAGAGCCAATCTGCATTCTGGACCATCGCATTCAACAACTATGACATCGAATAGTCGATCAGGTCAAGGTCCAGTGGGACAATTATAGTCCACACTCGGCTACCTGGGAGGACACATATGAAATGTGTCAGCAATTTCCTTACTTTTTTGATATATTAGACATATATATCTATGTTAGATACTTTTATTTACTTGCATTTATATACTGTACAACTTTGGGATGAAGTTTAAAACAAGAGGGGGTTGACGCAGCACGCACCCGCAGGCACGCCCGCTCACAGGATCTTCTCTTCACACGGCCCAAAGAACTCAAATGTTCTTCTATTTCCCTATCGAGAAATCTGCACCCATAGAATTCTCGAGCGATCCCCTCTCTTTACTTATCGGGGAATCGGACTTCATGACTTCGCGAGGTCAGTGGTCGAACGTCGGACTCTTGAATCCCCGAACGCCGATACAAGTCAATGCTGACCCTCTCCTTTACTTTGTCGGGATTTTCTCTATCGCGATCTCGACACTCGCGATATCGAGCAACTTGCTTTACCGACTCCTGACTCCCGATATGTCAATTACTCGACGCGCGCACAAGTTTACCTTTCAACGTCCCGTCACCTCTATCGGGAATTCGGGGTTCGTGATTTCGCGAATCCCGATGCAATGTTTTTGGCACTTCTCGCTACGAAACTCCAATAACTCGTGCCACTTGTCCTCCACTCGCCGACTCCACTGTGGCCCACACACTATCCTTCGACTGTCGGGATATCGCGTATCACGATATCGTGATTTCTGTTGCAATAATTTGGAGCTTCGACTCACGAAAACTCGATACACTATTTCGCGTGTAAATCCGACGGTCCTTGTGGCCCTGATCAACGACTCTGCCCCTCCTGAGCTTTAAACCTTCTAAAATACTTTGCTATATCTCCCCTGCACCTCTGTGAGATCTAACAGCTCACGGAATGTCGCGAATTCTCCTCGGAGAATATCGACCGTCTATCTTTCTGATGAAAACCTGCGAAACGACTAAGTGCCCCTCTCCACTGAACTCGTTCGCTTGCTCGCAAACCTGCGACGCCTCTTACGAATTTTAAATCGCAGCTTCCCTACGCTATCCTTCCACGATATTCGAAGGCCTATCCCTCCTGAGCTTTCCCACGACTTTCAAGTCCTCTCAGAAAGAACTCTTGCTCGCACTCCTTGCGGCAACCTTCAGACACTTCCTAAGTGTTGAAGTCTTTTGACTCTACGCACTCCTGCAGCAACAGTCCTTCGATACTTCACTCAGGTTCACAACCCTGAGATTCTTACCCGACCTATGCACTCCTTGCACGGCTCCTATAACCCCAAATTCACTTCTGGGTGAACGAGAACAAGAGTTAAACTATCCGAGCCTTCTGTCAACGCACTCCTTGCGGACGACTTCAACTGCACTCCTTGCAGGAATCCTTGCTCAGATAGAGAAACCATTGAAACTCATTCCCTCTTCCTTTCAGATTCCAACCTCAACATGAAATCACATACACAGCATGTCAAAGCAAATGTATAACAGGAAGCAAACACCAAATGAGCATATCAACATCAATATACAGAGAACAGACACAAAACCATGAATTTGCATCAAAGCTTCTTCTATTAATTCAAATATCTGTACATGGGTGTTCTTACACAACTCTCTGCTTCTCTCCTATGTTCTTCATACACAATTGCTCAT
>SNQJ01S0009333.1:47800-63713 GCA_010110895.2 Picea sitchensis
ACTGATCTTATTTCAATGACTTGGTTTACTAAATATTACATAAAATATTTAAATTTTAATGAAAAAATTATATTTTAAAAAATTCCAAACCATGATTCCAAAAAATTATTGAAACTTTGAAAGAAAGCATTATGAATAAATGACCAAGAACATTTAAATGTTTTCGGATCCTCATCATTAGTATCAATCTTTGCCTCTACCTTGATCCTCTAGAGACATCAGTGAACACCTCCCAATTTTGATGAAACCACCTAATTGAAGCCTTATAATACGGTAGAAAAAGCTTAACATGCCTAATGAATGATTTTGGTTTGAGTGAAAGGTACATTTCTGCTAAGGCCATGTTAGAGGAGTTCAACAATCAATACCACCAACATCAAGGTACATAAAGGGCTTGGTGCTCTTGATTAAATGCCAATCCCATGCCCTCATACGTGATATAATCCATTGAAAATGTTGCAATCCTACCAATCCTGAAATACTGAAAACTGTTAAGTCTACTGGATTTTGAATGGGATATGAAATTCTACTTTCTCCATATCAAGTCCGATGAGGTTGGAACCACTCTCAAACATCCTGAAACAATTAATGGTAATGTTAAAAATTTAAGTAAAAGGATAAAAAGGAAAGATAAAGATTTAAGTAAACCATTAATTGCCAGCGTTTTTGGTCAAACCCTTTTAAAAAGAAATTCAATCTTGCATGTTGGTGGGGTCTAGTACCTACTTGACCGAGTCAATCCCTTCTCCAACAACAAACAAAAATGACAAAAAAACTCAAAAAATCTGCTTAATGAGGATGATTTCCACTAATTGGCCCCGTTTTTTATGAAAAAGTCTCGACTTTTACCAAAAAATCGTCGACTTTTTGAAAAAGTCCCGACTTTTTGAAAAAGTCCCGACTTTTTTAAAAGAGAAAAAGTCGCGATTTTTATGGGCTGATTTTTCGTGAAGCAGAAAAAGTCGCGATTTTTCAGCGACTTTTTCAACACTGGTCCACATAACCTAGGGTAAACCACAAAATAAGGGGACAATAACCCTTATTTTGCCCATTTACATAAAATAATACTTTTTAATTCACAATTTGCACATAAAGTAAACCCTAAAGTAAGACGTCACCCTTCTAGGGTGATGTTTTGGCACTTTTGCAAGTCGTTGGAGTAGGAGATGGGTGAGCTAGGCCTCCAAAGGTCAAGTGTCTTCGATCCAAGCCTCTACTCCACATCTATGGCTTCCTTCCTTCAAAACGTGCCAAGTGTCCTCAACCACTACCAAACCCTAGCCCTACTATGACGTCAAGCCCCCAAGGGTGACGTTTTGGCCTTTTTAGGCAAATTGTTTGGGTGGTAGGGGCTAGGTTAGGTCCTCCATGATGTCTTCTAGGCCTCCAAAGGCACGTCTTCATCATCTGGCATGTGGGCCCTGATATCCAACCTGTGGGCTTCAAGCCCCATGGAAGCCCAAGCTAGGCTTGTTCCTCCAAGATTGTCCATCAATTGTGTCCACCGTCCTACAAAGACAAATGGATATGCCCTCCAAGGATCTCAAGTCAAATGCATCATGATGAGTAAATCAAATCAATAAAAGAACTATCTAAGCATGTACATCCAAACCACCTCATCAAAATAAACCAATGCTCAAAGACCCTATGCAATTTGCCAAGTTTAGGTATGGGGGGGTTGACAAGACGACTTATTGGGTGAATCGTACCTCAAGTTTCGGGGTGTTTTTCGGGGGACCTCCTTCTAAGTCATGTGGATGAGGTGTCATGGATGGAGGGAAGACTTTTGGGCATGGGGTTCATGACATACAAGGGGTTGTAGTGTCTCATTTATGGGTGCCTTTGTAGAGGGTGTGCTGCACCTTCGTTTTCAATGCAATCTGTTATCGCACAGTTTGTAGTTAGGATAATGGATTGATGACAAGAGGTCAAACTGGCGTAACTTAACCAATCCCACCCATTGTCACCTCGATGGGAAGGTTCTTTCTGTTTAGGGAGGTAAGGCCCAGGGGAGACGTCCCCGGTGACCTGGGGTTTTGAGAAGGCAAAAGGTTTAGCAAGGCTAAGTGATAATAATCCCCCTCACAAGTCACCACCTGATTAGAAAGTTCGGCTTATAGCCAATAAAGATAACCGGAAGTAATAACCAAGAAGAGTACCTGCCTGAGACAAAGCAACAAGAAACTATATGTGCAAGCTTGCTTGCTGGTTAGTACATCATATAATCAATGACTTTTCTGATAATAAGCAATTGAGCAATAATATTGGTGAAGTAAATCAATGTTTGTACAATAGCTAAGATTACAATATCACTTCTCAATAAATGCTAAATAAAACCTTGGCATTCAATGTAACAATATCAACACTTTATAAACAATGCCTTAACTAATCATTCAATTGCTTCAAAGATAAAGTAAATGCTGCATATAGGTGTTTATAGCATAGAAAGATGACGACAACAATATGGTTAGTAGGATTAGTCTAGGCTAGGGTTAGTAAGAATTAGGGTTTGTTCAAAGTATTGGAAGTTTGTTTTATGATCAAGTTATTCAATACACAAGGCCTTAGATCAGTGCGCTCATAGGGTATATGGAGTCAAAAGAGGATGCAAGGGCTGAAGGACTAAGTGATGATGGTGAAACTAAAGACAAGAGAGTTAAACTTTGAGGTGTTGCTATGGCAAGGCCTCAAAGACGAAATCCTAGGGGAGAGAGGCTCACTTTGGTGTAGAAACCCTAGGCCTCAATGCTCTCTCCTCCTTCTTTAGCTCAATGGTAGAAAATGGCTAGCTTGAACAATGATTGAATAAAACTAAGACAAGAGAGTTTGTAAGTGTTGTGTTGCTAAAGCAAGGCTTCACTAGGCAAACCCTAGGGAAAATCGGCTCACCAAGGTGTAGAGACCTAGGCCTTGGTGCGTTTTCTCCTTCTTAGCTCAACAAATAAGGAAAAATGGCTAGCTAGAAGAAGATGGATAATGTGTTGCTATGGCAAGGCTCTATCCTCTTCAACAAATCAAATGACTCAAAATCTTGATGGGGACATGAGACAAGGACATTAACTAGTGCTTGTCACCTAGGGTTTGATTCAGCAAAATATAATAACATATGCAAGTAAATGAAACTAACATCATTCAATCAAGAAGTGTTTGCAGAAATTCACTTACATAAACCAAGAAACCATGTAGCAAAATCCTAGTTGTAACACCTTCCACCAAGAGAAATGCCAAAAATGCCGAGTAAAATCTTCCTTCAACAACCAAGTAAAATATTTCAGCCAATAACCCTAAGAAGGGCGCAAATTTCAGACCTCACTAATGAGTGAGTGAAAGATGATGAAAATATGAAAGTAAAAACCCTCAATATATAACATACCAATGACCTAAATTACATTTTAGGTCATTAAAAGGTCGACAAGGCCAAAAATACCAAAATCATACTGTATTACATTAAAAGTCTTAAATTAAAACCCTAATCAAGCAATAGTGAGACGTCATCCCCTTTCTAGGGTGACATTAGCCCCTTTTAGGGCAAATGCAGCCTCTTGGAGCAAAATGTTAGCCCTCCTTGGGCTTCTCCAAGCTGCCACACGTGCCAAAACTGCCATATCTGCCTCCCAAAATGTCCATACTGCTGGGTGATGTCATGGGCATCCTGGGAGATGTCCTGGGCCTTCCAAGGCCAACGTTCCTGTGGAGAGGGCTCAACCCCCCTAAGTACAGGTCTGCTCAGCTGCCTCTGGTGGATTCTTCTGCTCTTCCCTGGTACAAACGCTCTGCCCTGTCTCTGCCCCCTACTGGGGTCTCAACATCCATCTAGTGGGCTCTTTGGCCCCATGGAGGTCCGAACTGATCATCTCCCCATGTGTACTTGTCCAGCATGGTACCTGTCCGTCGGGCATGATCCTGCGCATCAACAACTACGCCCTCCAGGGGCTCATAAGTCACAGGGATCATAGCAATGTCAATCACATCTCATCATCAATATTATTAAACATGTGCATAAAATCCCTTTACCCCAGTCCAGTGCTCAAAGACATTATACAAGTCTGCAATGCAAATTTGGAGGAAGTGACAAGACGTCCTATTCGGCTAGTGTCTACTGGAAGAGGGATGTTTCTGGAAAGGATTAAATCCAAGTCATGTAAATGGGTGAGGTGGATGGGGATGCTTGCGCAAAAGCTGCAGTGATAGCAGGGATGACTTACCGATGGGTGCCTCTGTGGAGGGTGAGCTGCACCTGTCATGGATGCAATGTTTCCAAGCCCATTCATGCCTTTTATCTTCATTCTTTTTCTTCCAAGATGCTAGTCAAAGGACACTGCCCTGGCTTGGTGACCAGTGGTGGTAATGTTAGCCACAAGCATTTCACGGAAATGAGAAGACTAGCTCGTGATGAGACTCCCTTTCTCTTGGCTATGCCACCAAGAGCCACTACCTTGGTGTGGTGACCAGATGTTGGTAGTGTCATACCGCTAGATGCTCATGGACCTAATAGGCTGGCTCGTGATGAGATCCCCTATCCTCTAACCAAGTCTTGTCTTATTGTTTTTCTTATCTTTTTATTGCTTTTTTCTATGAAGAAGCTAGTCAAGGGACACTGACCTGGCTTGGTGACCAGAGGTGGCAATATTACCCACAAGTACTTTCATGGAAATGAGAAGGCTGGCTCGTGATGAGACCCCCTTTCTCTTGGCCATGCAACCAAGAGCCACTACCCTGGCATGGTAACCAACTGCTAGTAGTGTCATACCGTTAGGCACCCATGGACCTAATAGGCTGGCTCGTGATGAGACCCCCTATCCCTCAACTAGGTCTTGTTTTATCATTTTTTACGGGTCCCTCTATTTCTTGCTGAGAAGCTTTTTATTGCTTTCTCAGGGATCCCTGGGTAAAGCATCTCGAGGTTTTATTCTTAGGCTTTTATTGTTAGCTGCTTTTACCCCCCAGGCCTTTTAGCCCATTCTTCCCACAAGGTAAGGTACAACCCCTAAATGATTGGCCAACCCTATGCCCAGACCAGGGTAATGGGATGGGTGAGCGGGAAATAAGATGGAAAGTGGTATGTATGACGAGAACTAACGACGGCTTTTCAGAAATCCCCCCAATGGCAACTCAAAACCTATGGACATAAGCTTGCTAGGGCATCCTGTCATTACCCCCATACATGGTCAAGTGGACAAGCATAAGATCCAAACACCCGCTAGAAACAAAGGAATCAAATGCACATATTCAAAGGTTTTGAGGATTAGAGTGACACATACCATGATACCCGGACTCATTACCTCATGGAGCAAGAACCGTCTCTGATGCAGGACCAAGTTGAAGGTGATGGATGCTGCTGCTGCTGCTGACAAAGTGGAGGCGTTGAAAGGGAGAAAAGATGTGCCCTCCAGGGCCATGCTCAAGTCGATCTGGCTCTCGGTACTCCATGTCTAGGACCTGTGGGCCTTGAGACATAATCTCCTAGTTATCCCTGAAAGTGGGGGATAACACAACCTTTTTCCAAGCCCATTCATTGCCTCTTATTCTTTTAGGATGTTTCCAGGTTGAAGCTAAGGTGGGGCTTCAACCTGTGCCCACCTTGACTCTACCGTGGTCACATCATGCTTCCCCAAGTTGAAAACATGCATAGGGCTTCTACTTAAGCAATAAAAACAGTGCCCACACATGCTCCACCTTGGTTGACATTTTGTTATAAGAGACAATTCATTGTCCTCGGGATCCCTGGGCGAGCATCTAGAAGGTTAATGATTGGCTTTTATCTTTTGCCAGCTACAAGCCTCTGGGCCTTCAACCCCTTCTTCCCATGAAATGAGGGACAACCCCTTCTTGGGTCAGTACACTCGAAAATCTCAAAAGGTAAGGAGGTGAGGGGATGAAGTGTGGAAAGTGACAAGTATGGTCAGGAATGGCACGGTGACTCGTCAAAAGGACCTCTTAGTAGTAGACTTATCCCTAAGGGTGACCCACTTACTAGGGCGCAATGTCAACCACCAAAGTGACAAATGGCAAAGAGCATAATGTCCAAGCAAACATTACAGAATCAAAAGCAGTAATAGATGCAACAAACTCAAATGCCTCAAATATTGAAATGACACTCACCATAATACATGACTTGTACCTCATGGAGCAAGACCCAATGGGCTCACTGATGTGGTGGATACCATCGTGATGAACTTGGAGCTGTGGTGGTGAGGTGTGGGTCTCTATGTGTGCAAGTAGACATTGTTGGTCAAGCTGTCTCTCGGTACTCCATGTATGCAACCTGAGGGCCTCGAGACATCATCTCCTTAGTTTATCCCTACGAGTTGGGGATAACAAGACCGATCTGATTTCAATGACTCAGTTCACTAAAAAATACATTAAATCATTAAATTTTAATGAAAAAAATTATTTTAAAGATTTCAAACCACAAATGGATGGGCTGGGACTTTGGAATCGAACTGGCCGAGCATGCATGGACTCAACCGGTTTGATTGGTTTGGTACCGAATTGGCCGAGTCGTTCTTCGTCTCAGCCGGTTCGGTACCAAACTGGTCACCAAGCCGAGTTGAAGGCCGGTTTGACTCGGCTTGCTCTTTGCTCGGCCAATTTGGGGAGTGATAACAACTGGGCCGAGTTTAAACACTATGAATTTATGAAACCTTCTATGAATCTATGTATGTAGTATGTACTCTGGATAGTATAGCTTCTACCTAGGATAGGGAGTTGTCAGAAGGTTTCAAGGGTGGGATGCTGTAATATCCCTAAATCCATAGATCATAATATAATATATATGCCTCAACTACCGACTACTAGCTGCAGAAACTAATACTCTTTGGGATTCTGGATGCGGTTAAAGGTTTTGCTTTGTGTTTTAATGGTTCTGAATATGTTTCTTGTGTTTAACAGTATATAATCAAACATGCAATAGATATAAAATACATAACAACTGCGACCAAGTATATTATGAAATATGACTGAAGGTAAAATATCGCATGCGGGGAAATAAAATAAATCTCTCAGCTAGATCAAGACTAAATGGATCTTAGCTGGAATACAAACAACAATGCTAAATCAAAAATACCCGGATAAAGAAGAATGCCGGATCAATGGGTGAGAAGAACTGCCGAAAACTGTTGCATGCACCCGACAACTCACACGACAACTGCTGCAAGACTGGAATGTTCGCCCTGGTGGCTAAACTCCTCAGAGGACCCTGTAAACTGTCTCAAACTGTGCACCCTTCCCTCAAACACCCTCTCGGTAACTGTCTGCCTACAAATCGACCCTTTGTTGATCTGTGTGAACCCCAGATGGGATCCCCTAGGGGGTTGCGCCCCTCCTGAGCTCAACTGATGCGCTCTGGTGATTCCATCGTCGAAATCTTGTTGTATCTGTTTCAAACTAAGTGCCCTGGCCTCTTCTGTAATGGGTTGGAAGGGTTTCCCCGGATATGGTTCGATGATCTCTCTGGAATCCTGAATGTGCCTCCCAAGTGTTGCACCTTCACTGGCTAACTGCTGCGCCCTAGAGGATTTCTCCGTCGGAATCTGACGAGTAACCTCTCAAAAGATGCGCCCTGCCTTCCTCTCAACTGGGTCGGAAGGAAATCTCTGGATTCTCCCTAGTCGGGACAAGCCAATCCTCAGAGTCTCTTAGCTCTCACACCCTCTCCCTGTAGAAGTGCACCCTAGCTCTCTGGAACTGCAAATCTGCTGCTGCAAACCGATGAAAGACCTAAATGATCTTTCTGGTGACTAGGGTGTGTCTGTCAACACCGAAATCAACCCACTGGTGTCTTCCTCTTGGAATCCACAATCTCCACTGATTCCCCTGAACCTGTGTTTTCTCCTTGGAGCTCAAATGTCAAATCATAAACTGCATAATGAGGAATTACGTCTCTTTTCTCCTCATATACCTTTCCAAAACCCTAATTCATCGTTGACCTCTAAATTTAGCTCCTTTACTTAGGCGCCCCTTTATTTTTGGCTCAAATCACTTAAAAGATGTTTTTTTCCCACTTTTCACTTAATGTCACTTTCGAAATATAACATTCCCTAGTGAAATGACATCAAATGACCCTGTTTCCCCTGTTTCTCCCTGGCTATAGTCTAACGGGGATGTTTAGACCCTGTTACCGTCCTTATACACACTTGCAAACGTGAGCTAAGTCCTGCTCATTTAGTGTGTCCTCGGAGGCACAATGCCTAGGTTCAAAGTCCACGCTGTCACTTTGATTTGAACCTCTTCTGTCTAGGCTAACTCCTAAGGAAGCCAAGGAGGGTAGACCCTAGTTACTAGATGAGATTTAGAGTTTAAAGTTCTAGGAATTGGTTTCAATTGGTTAAATGGTCAGGGGGAATCTAGCCTATGATGTCAAGCAACAAATGCAAGATGCAACAATAAAGCATGAACAGTCAGGCCTTTTCCTAGGACAACTAAGACTAGTGCCTAAGATTGGGCAAGGGGTCAACTAAGTTAAGGGGAGATTCGTTACAAGATAATTACAAGAATACAAATGTTACAACAAGATAGATAAGCTAGATACAAAAGAATATGTGATGTATACAAAGCTGAACTAAACTAGATAGAAGATACACAGAAAGAATGTCTAAGATATACATATTTAAACTTAAGATAGATACAAGAAATACAATATACTAACAAGTGCTTGAAATGTGCAGGAAAAGAAGATACTCAAGATGATACACACATCAACACATCAAGCCAAGCATGCTCGCAACAGATAGAACTCTGTTGGACTGCTTATCAATGACAAAATATGCAAGTCACTCAAGACCCAGTCAAGAGAATGCCTCGAGGTGGATGCGCACTTCTTGAAGGATCACACCACAGATACAGGAACACAGGATATAGATGAAAGTTTTAAAAGTAAAGTACTCCCGATGAAAAGATGTAACCACTTAGATGATTATTCTACAACACATAAAAAACTTGCATGTAAATATAAAGACAAGATCCGAATGCTTGCAAGTATGAAATGTAAATCGCCAATGTTGTAGACCAAAGATTGAGTTAAGTGATTAAGTGAGATTTATTTTAACCCTATCTAGGTGTCAACCCAAAACTTTCCTCCCCCAATTACCAAGTGACTACTGGATGCTCAAGAAGGGCAACGAGGCCCACCCTAGTTTCATAGGTCAGTCCTAAGATCAAAGTACTCTTGGAAAAGATGCCGCACGTCGTGAGACCGTCCCCGACCTAGCACTTTCTGTTGCCTTCCTCTGACCCCGTTTTAAATGGCGAAGATGGTTAGTAATGGTGTCCTATTAAGTCTAATGAATTAATTATTAAACTATGAGGAGTGCTTGTAGCTTGCTCAAAAGGTGCCAAAGTACTGAAACTGAAAGATACGAGTGTGAACTCTTAAACAATGAAATTGCAAATTAATTCCTTCAGTTATGAAGTTATTGCATGTAAATGTTAAGAACTGAAAATGCTTGTGAAACTGAAAACTGAAAGTTATGAAGGCTGAAGCCTTTAAATGACGAGATTGCAAGTTGATTGCTTTAGTGAGATTATTGCATGTGAACATAAAGCAAATGGAAATAACTTGCGGAAAATGAAAGACGATTACTTAAGAGATTATGTAACCGGCATGTGCATGCATATGTGTAAGATAAAGACTTAAGAAATTAAAGACTTGCATGCAACAGAAAGTAAAGAATTAGCTAAGCCTCCACGGGCTCTAAACTAGCATTTAGGTGTGAGATCTACTCTAGATTATTTTATATTTTACGCATGCATGTAGATATCATCAACTAAACTAGTTAAGCTATGCAAGAAATCGAAAAGAAAACTAATCTACGACTTGCAAAGCAAAATTGAAATGAAGAAGGCAAGCCACTTGGGCACACTCCTTTGGGCTTGCGTATAGTGTTTTGGACTGAAGAAGAAGAAGAGATAGGTTACCACTTTTGAAAGGAGGTATTCGGATGTGTGTTGTGCTTGAATTTTGGGCAGCATGTACCCTTAGCTTGGTGAGAACCTGCAAAAATCAGCAAGCTATTGCTTGCTGATTTATGCTGCAACACACTCAAAAAGAGTTATGAAATTTCTGTTTTTTGTCAGAAACTTCACACACATAAAAACCAGAATTTATATTGATTAAATTGACCTATCTAAGCAAGTTAGATACCAAAAATTGAAAATGATAGAAGCATAGAGATAATCAGAAAACTTTGAAGTTTTAGTGAGAGATAAGAGTAGATCCATGCTTGGATCTATCCCAATAACTCTCTTTGAAATGACCTGCAAGCTTCAAATAAAATGTGAGATGAAATAGATAATGATTGCATGCATTAGTAACACAACCTAGTTTCTATTATTAGTGAATGCAAAACATATAAGCTAACAATTATACAATTACTAAGCTTAGCCAAGTAAACTAATTTACCCAACAATCTATTTAATAGCACAATAATATTCAAAACAAAGAGCAATATCACCTCATGAACAAATGGAGCATCTAGACAAATCTTGAAATCCTCGAGTCCTCCAAAGCTATTCCTTTATTATCCAATGGGAAGAGGTTGTAGCAACAAAGTTGCTCCAAGATCTTCAAGAAGAAAACCAGTGAAGCAAGATGACAATAATGAGAGAGAGAGAGAGGGAGATGGAGAGAATTTGGTAGCATAACAATACTGTGAAGAATGGTGAATAATGAGGGAGTGAGAGGTCTCTTAAATAACATGAGAGGCTAAGGAGACCCCTCATGGATCTTCAACACTTGTCACAAATCCAAAGGGAAAGACAACTCAATGAGGAAAACGAACCAATGAGGGCGTGAGATTTTAGGTTGAAAGGAAATGGAATGTGAGTGAGTTGGAGAGTGAGAAAGCAAGGCAAGAGAGGGCACATTGGTTGAGGAGGAGATCCATGCTTTCCTTCCAAGTAAATTCCAAATTAATGCTTGATGTTTCCACTTTTCAAAGAGGAAAAACGTGAGTCTTCAAGGGAAAGGCATGATTTTGAGGAGTGTGGGAAAGTGTGAGGGACACACTCCCATGTGATGTGGATAAGCTAGGAAGGGCGCACCTCATCAATGAGGGACCCACGACTCACCTTTTGTGAGTAACCAATCAATTACATGAAAGGGGGACGTGTTCCCCAAATGGGGGCGCAAATCCCAAGGGGGATTTAATTAAATAAAGTGGGTAAAGGGGTGTAAAGGTTAGGAAGGGTGTGGGTAGGTTAGGTGGGGTCCCTCTCATCAATTGTCACTTTACTTTACCTTATTTGGTCATTAATTACAAAATTTGACATTTTCCCATGTCCCGGGTTAGCAATTAAAATTGCTTTTATCTGATTGAGGCTCCTAAGTGGACAAAACCCTAACAAAACTTGTCCGATTGAGCTGAAACTTGGTCCAAGGGTGTAGGGGGTCTCATTACCTTTCTTTTGAGTACAAATACCCCTATCAAAACCCAGGGACCTAAGTTTTACATTATTTCATTATAATTAATTAATTTGATTCCCAACCTTAGGAAAAATTAATTAATTAAAAAAAACCTATCTAGACTCGACTAAAAATCACGAAACTTTGCGTGCTGTCTTACATGGTCATTTACATCGTTTCTAAACACTAGCTACCCAAGAATGACTTCATTAGAACGCCTTTCACCACTTTGGAGGATTTATTGCTAGTGGGAGTGAAAAACTCAAGGGAGATTAATAAGGCTAGTTAGGCCAAATTAACTACCCGAGGATAAAAAACACTCAGTGAAAGGAACTCTCCTAATGAAGAAATCCTAAGGTAACTGACCTAACCATGATCCATGTAGACCTATTACAATATAAACCCACACAGGGGTGCGGAAATCCTGCTTACAAAACTGTGTGCTGGAGCAAAAATGCCCTGTAGAACCAAAAAGTCTTCGACTTATTTGCATCTGATGATGCATATCTTCATGGTATATGGAGTTGACCCCCTAGTTGAATAGACGGTCAACAGACCCTAGTAGAAAAAATTGTCGATTAATCGGGCAAAAATTGCCAAAATCACGATTTCTTCGCTGCCTCGATTTTTTGAAAAAATCGCTAAAAATCGAAAAAAATTGGAAAAAATCTCCATGTTTGTCCAGGCAGTGGGATAAAATGCCCGATTTGTTTTTTATTTGGCTCATTGTGTTTTGCATTTTGTGTGGAGCAGCAAGGGAAGAGATTTGTGGAGGCCATCAAGCATATTTGAGGTGTGCAAAGGCAGGGTAGTGAATTCATCCACACCACTTTCTACACTTGATGAGCTAGTTGAAAGTGGAACACGAGTTTCTACACATATTGGAGTAGCTAGTCCTCCATCCAGCATTGATGCCCGACCAGGACCTTTTGCCTCTAGTTCAAGGCCTGGCAAACAACCCCTGATTGTTTCCCATAAACGGGGGAGAGGGCATTGATAATTTGATATCATATAGCTAGTTGCTAGATTGGGGACATATACATTTATATATGTGATCATTGATCTCATTTTGTATTGGTTTCAGACTTTCAGTAATGACTTTGATGTATCGGTTTTTATTTGGCATCCACTATATCATATATATCAGTTCTTTCTCCATATTTATTTGCTTATCTGTTTATATGATGTTGTTGTTGCTTTATATATTGAAAAATGTTTAAAATTTTGAAAAAAATGAATAAATTATGTATTTTTTAATGTTTGCTGAGGTTTTTCAATTTTTTCTGATTTTTTCGCCGATTTTTTCCAAGGCGATGTTTTCAGGACCCTTGCTGATTTTTTGTCGATGCCGAGTTTTTCTTCTAGGGTTTAGACTACTAAGCCCTCCTCTCTGGAGCTCCTACTCGGAAAGGGACATTACAGATGCATGAGATTTGTGAAGTAGAGCATTGATAGGTTGTTGTAGGTTGCTGATCTGTTTTGTTAGTGTGTTCCAGGATTAATGGTATGGCTATAGTTTCAGATACGAAGATAGATTCGAAGGCCCTTTTGTTGGGATCTTCCCTAGGGGTGTAATGGGGCACCGAAGGGCCCATTAAAGTATTAATAATGGAGGCCATTCAATGTAAGGTGGACTAGGTCCACTATGAATGTTATTATTAAATAAGGCCCAATATGTTACTTAGTATTGAATAAGTGTAATGTGGTCTCATTAAAGAAGGTCCAATAGGTAGTTAGGAGGTTGTTGTGATTAGGGTTCTCTTGTTAGTTATAAATAAGGATGGAGTCCTCCTTATGAGATGTATGGAGTTTATTGTATTTGAAGCTTAGATTGATAGATTGCCTAACCTTAGAGGCAAGTGAACATGAGTGGATTCCTTCCATAAAAGGATCAATTGTAACTTGTAAGGTGTTGTCCTACCTTAAGGGTTTTTTATATGAATAAAGTGTGGATCATTTATGATATCTTGTTTGTGATTCAATTTTAAGGGTTAAGGATCATAACAATTGGTATTAGAGCTCTTTTTTGGGCCAAAAAAAGAAGATTAATTTTCTTCTATTTTGCATGTTTTCAGAGGGAAAAAGAGAGCCGTGACAATCAGATCAATTCTTGTAGCTTTATGAGTAGAATCTATAGATTTGAGTTCCTCTTGGAAATACACCCAACTTAAAAAAAATTAATCCAACTTGGAGTTTGGGAAGTGAAGATATTGCTGATTTAAAATCAATGATTTTAGGGTTTTTCTTTGGCTGCCACGTGGACTGTAGAGCAGATATCTTTTGACAATGTGCTCAGATTGCTGCCAGACCAACACCATTAGAAAGAGGATTTTTGGGGCTTTGATTTGGTATATTACATGATATACTTCCGGTCAATATTGAGTGCACTACAACCCTTACAAATTTCCACCCTCAATACCCTATCTCTTATACTAACAGTGGCTTATGGCATTTTACAATGATATATTAGCCCCCTTCATTGAGGAGTATCCATTGATATATGTAGATTATGTGGCAAATGCAAATTAAGTAGAATAAGCCACTCAGATAATTTTTCTTGAAGAGGCTATGGATTATGAAGAGCATATCAAACAATGGTTACACAAAGTAGAAAAGTTTCAACCCCTGATGGAGTTTGTGTAGTGTGACCCCAAATGGAGCACCGAAAACAAAAAATACAGGAAGCCTATGAAACAATGCAAAGGATGGAAATTTGGAGTGATATTGAAGATGTGTATACAAGTGACATATGTTATGGTTGGTATGATTTAGAGAAGGCTTGTGCGGAATGGTATATTTATAGTTGTAATTTCTGGGAAAATAACTATGTCTAGCTTTTATTTGATGACTCTATTCCACCTTATGTAGAGAACATTGTTGCAAGAAATCAAGAGCCAATTATGACTACTAGTTTTCAACTTGCCTATTCTTTAGTGGTAGTGTGCCTTCCAGATCCACATCCGACGTTTTGCACTTATGTGGACAATGTTTTGGATGCTGTTAGATCTATATATTTGGATCCACATGATTGTGTTAGGCATTTGGAGCACAATTCTCAGCCAAGTATTGAGCTCAGGTATATTCAGTGGGAAGTTAGCATGAACTCTTGGACATGGGACCCGGGTTTATGGATGAGCTCCTTAGATTACTTTAGTATTGCAGTTGGTACTTGCACATGGGACACTGACTACTTTGGCATGACAATCAACACTTGTACATGGGACCCTGGTTGCTCGACTTACTTCAGCATTGTAGTCAACACTCATCCATGTTACAGAATGGTATCTTTGGTAAAAATCAACACCTTACACACCTTAGTAGAATGACATTATCGAAAGGAATAATCAGACCTTGGTCGAAATGGCATGGTGTTTGCTTTAGGCATAAGTTTTTAATTTCTCACTAGTTTTTGGGCAGAAGTTGTTTATTGCTCAAATTATCTTTTGAACTCAATTTCGACCAAAGCTGTATAGGACATGACTCCTCTTGAGAAATGGAGCAGGGGAAAGCCCTCAGTCAGACATCTCAGAACATTTGGATGCATAGCATGGGCTCAGATTCCAGATGATTTAGAGTCTCTTTGTTGATGTATTTTGGTCCAAAGATGGATTGCACTCGATGTTATTTTGGTTATATCAATATGCACCCTTACTTGCTATATACATGAGAAACTTTGCATATTTGTGTATAATGGTTTGGATTCAGATGGATGCACATGAATATATATGTTTTTTTTTCAAAATTTGAATATTTTATGTATTTTTTGGTTGACTGGTTTTTTGGTCCGGCTTTTTCCCTGTTCCGGTCCAGTTCACATTTTTGGTGTTGACCAGTTCTATGACTGGTCTGGTTCTGATAACACTGATCCTCACAAGAAGTGGCTGTTGTGCTACCTTCAAGGGGGCCGTTAAATCAGGCCGGGTGTTTGTACAGTGTGAGCAACATCCCACCTCTTAATTGGTAGTGGATGCTTGCCATTGGGGTATTTGTTATCCCCGATATCTAGGGATAACTAGGAGATCATGTCTCGAGGCCCACATGGTCCTAGACATGGAGTACCGAGAGCAGGAGCGACTTGAGCATGGCCCTGGAGGGCCCATGTTTCTTCTTCTCAGCCAGCTTCGTCTTGTCAGCAGTACCAGCTTCCATCACTACCGGCCTGGCTTTGCATCAGAGAGGACTCTTGCTCCATGAGGTAATTGGTCCGAGGAATCATGGTATGTGTCGTATTTGATCGTTATAACCTTCTTATGTATGCATTAAGTTCCTTTCATTTCAGATGACTGCTTGGATCTTACACTAATCCTCTTGACCATTGTTGGGGTGATTGATGGGGCAACTTAGCAAGCCGGTATTCATGGGTCTTGGATAGCCACCAAGGGGGGTTTGCAGAGCCATCGTCCGCTCCCACCATCTTATCACTTTTTCATCTTATACCTCGCTCATCCATCCCATTCCCCTAGTCTGGCCATTAGGATGACCTTCCAGGGTACATCTTGTCTTGTGGGAAGA
>SNQJ01S0009333.1:63723-76220 GCA_010110895.2 Picea sitchensis
TCTCTGTCAGGTCAGAGTCAACTGGGCAAGCTCTTTAAGAGCAGAGTTTTCATGGTGGATGTTTGTAAGTGATCTTACATTATTAATGCAATAAAGGAATATCGTTTGCTGGGGTTTTCTCCCTGTACAGGGTTTCCCCAGGGTATATGTGTTGTTGATGTGCATGCTTACGTATCTACATAATTATTGCTATTCAATTATGATTCTATATTGTTGAAATGTATTAAGCTGGAATCAAAGTGTTGAAGAATTCAAAGAAATAATCCGCCTAAGAAATCAAGCTCAAAATTTATCACCCAAAATAGAAAAGCAAAACCCTAAAACTGCCTAGGGATCAGAGCCCAGTCATGCATGAAATAGCTGCCTATAAATAATTCACCTCAACTGGAGTAGGACAGCCAATAAAGCCAAGTGCCTCTCCTTGAGATCTGGCCAGAGATCTGTGCCCTCCTCCTAGGATAGAATTCCTCATGCAAGAGGCACCTTATCTAAGCCTAATCTAAAACTCAAGAAACACTTTTCCTAAACTGGAAAAGCAACTCAGAAATAGAAAAGCACTCTTATTCTATAATTAGAAAAGCACCCTCCAATTCTAAACTGAACTCAAACTGCTAATTTTAGGACAGGAAGTATATACTGGGAGAAACCTGAGGCTGGCTCATGCATGCTGGAGGCATGCATGCACCCTCTAAGTCTCCCCTTTACTGTCCTCCTGTAACACTGCTTCACCTCCTCTGCTGTAACAGAATACAAACTGCCGCTGCTGCTGGTGTGCCTCTGCTGCTGAAGATGAACACCATCGGAGCAACAAGGTAAGCAAACTCTAACAGGAAGTTAGCCAAAAGAATACTTGGGTATTTAAAAGGAATGCAAGGCCTTGTGTATAGTGAACACTGAAGAAGATTTTCAGCTCATGATATGCAAATGCTAATTGGAGAGGTTGCCAAGACACAAGCCGGTCAACAAGTGGCTGTTGACGTATGTTGGCAGAGTAGCAGTGGCATGGCTCAGCAAAAAGCAGGTGGTAATTGCTACGTCTTCCACAGGAGCTGAATATGCTGCAGCATCCCAAGCAGCATGAGATTTAGTGGCTGCAAAGAATCTGGAGGACATAGGCATGGGACAAGATGATCCGACATTTTTTTTATGTCTGATAACCAAAGTTGTATCTCTTTGTGCAGGAATCCAATTTTTCATGCAAAGACAAAGCATATAGCTTTTTATTATCACTTTGTCCAGGAGAAACTCCATGACGGAGATATCTAGGTGTGCTATATGCCCACTAAGTAGTAGCAGACATATTTACCAGGGCATTGCCTAAGGAAAAGTTTCTATATCATCAAGGACAGTTAAGATTAGCAGAACTCTTATCCGAGGAGGAATGTTTGAAATAAAATAGAATGAGCACAGGGATATTTTGACATTAGGCAGCAAGCTAATTTTAGTGTGTTACCGATTTCCAAGTATTTACTATTGACAGCGTGTAACGGATTCCAGAACATTGGCAACAAATAATTAATAGCTGAATCTAATTGATTGCATGTAACAAATGTACAGAAATTCTTGAATGAATATCACATAAGGTAATGAGGCAGGTTAAGCCTTTTGCCGAACAATTTGGAAGTTGTGTAATTCTCCTTTGTTTGTCCTGTTTTTTCTCTCGTTGTTCTGTTTGTGAGTGAACTGCTGTAATATTTCTGTTTTAGAAGAAGTTTAACAAGTTAGAGATCGTTAAGAGTATTCTTCATAGAAATTTTGCTCATTTAAGAAAATAACAAAAAGTAAAATGAAATTTCTAGAAATAGATGAACAGAATGGCAGTTCCTTCACAAGATTTTTTCAGATAAAAGGGAATATATCTCACAAAACTATACTAAGAGTCAACGTTGAGATATTTGCATTGAGAAATTCTATTTCAGGTGAAATTTTCTAAGGAATATAGAATGCTGACTTTCCATGGTTGGCTTTGGAAACTTCAATATAATCATATTCCAAAGTCTTGGAAATTAATATAAAGAAGACTTTAAAGGCCTGATGATACCGCAATCTTCAAAATTAGAACAGCAACAGCCATAAAATATGAAGAGAATTGTAAACATTTAACAGTTTAATCCTCTACACGAAATGATCTAGTCTTTATAGATCATATTACAACGGTTGGGAAATAAAAATGAAAGAAAACATAAAGGCGTAATGATACCGGCATCTTAAGATTTAGAACAGCAAGGGATTTCCAACCTTTCAAAATCTTATTCCTCTGTTTCTAATTTTTTTCAAATGGAAAATTAAAGCCCTGGTTAATTGAATCATACTTTCCCGCCAGGAGGAGGCAAACTGGAATCAACTTGGATCGAGAATATTTAATAAAGCCATGAGAATCCATCAGTAAACATATCATGCTTGTTATCTTGTAAAATGCACATAATTCAATAGAACTGCTTACTTGAGAGCTTCCTCCGCTTCGTCGCAGGCGCTGGTAATCTGGCTACGTCGGCCGCTGGAATCCGAGCGCTTACCACTCGCCATGGTTTGAAATACTAGAAAACCTGAGATCGAAAATGGCTCCGAGTTCAGGTCCTTTTTGAGCTAGTAATTCTTTAAAACATGGCAGATAAAGCACGTTTCATAAGATTTTCAAGAATCTAGGGGATCCGAACCCTGATCAGACCGGCGTCGCATAAGATTTTCAAGAATCTAGTGGATTCGAACCCTGATCAAACGGGCGTCGAATTTGAGGCAATGGCCAGAGGAATTATTTCATGGATGGCAATTAAGAACCCAACAAACACCACAGCCAGCTGAGCTGACGAGCTATGGATTGTTGTTAGGTCCACCGTGGAGAGGATCACGAAAAAGTTCTCACGCAATCATGTTTAACGAGTGGGGTATGTTTTTCACATTACCATACAACCGTTTCAACTTGATCAAATTGCTTTACGCTATCATTTTTTGGCCAATTAACAGTAGAGTAATAAATGCTATTAATAAATGCTATGTAGATTAGGGTATATATAGATGGATTTAAAAGTTTTATGAAAAAATGTATATATTATTGTTAAATTATATTATTTTTTATATGAAAATCTTACATTTATTAATTCTGATACATTTATCTCATAGAATGTTTTAAAAATTAAAGTAATTATGCGATTTAAGGATTATCTTCGTTCGTGTGACACGTGTTTTTTACATTGACTTGGGTTATATTCGTTCATGTCACACTTTTTGTATTAAAATATTATTTTTTAATTATAAAATGATGGTGATATTATTTTCAAATTTTTTTAATGTAAAATGTTGGTGATAAACACTATGTTTATGTTTTTTTAAAGGTGAAATATATTTATTTATAAAAGAAATTTAAGTGGTAAAATAAACAATTTTTTTGAAGTGGTAAAATTTATTATAATTTAGTTGTTAATTGGTATTGAGGATAGTTATTATTGGTTACTATTTGTGAATGTGGGTTAACTCATCATTGTTATTTAAGGAAAACTATGTCACTTCTCATTGTTGATCCATAAGGGGGCAAACTTTCACTCATACCAAATGTCTTTGGATCTTGGGTCATTAACATATTTTCTTACATAAGAGTTCTTAGCAAATGAGAATGAGTTTTTGGTCTCACCCCAAAACCAAAAGGCGGTTTTAACCTAAATAGTATTTACAAGAAAGCTAGTATCCCATGTGGTTATTGTTAAGGCTACTTCTATTAGGTCCCCGAGGTGTAGGACAGTCTGTGACGAAGTGTACTGTTAAGGCACTCCGTGATGTTAAAGTCACTGGTTCGAAACCTGTGGGGACAAAAAATCCAGCCATGTTAAGGGTTGGTGTGGCTCAGGCCGGGTGCGATCCCCAAGTGATTTTGACGGCTTAGATGCCCCTGAGTCACGGTTTCTTAGCCACAGGTTAGTCCCACATGTCATGGACAAACTAACAAACAAAAAAAAAGGCTACTTCTATTGGGATCATGTGTTTTCTAATAACATTTTGCATTAGTCCCATCATTGATGTTACTTTCACTAGTTAGCATTTAGTGTTAGTAACTCATGTGGTTATCGTTGAGGCTACTTCCATTAGGGTTATGTGCTTTTTAATAGCATTGAGCATAAATCCCATCATTGAGGCGACTTCCATTTAGCGTTAGTCTCATGTGGTTATTGTTGAGTCTACTTCCACAGGAGTTATATTTACTTATAATTTTTTTCGAAGTTGACAAAATTTAATAATAAGAATCTAATTTGAAGGTCACGGCCAAGCCAAACACCAAATTGGTGTATGAAAACTCCTTGTTTGTGGGACAAGGTCCCCCCTTCGCGCTTGGTGTATAAAACCTCCTTGTTTGTGGGACAAGGGCCCCCCTTCGCGCTTGGTGTATGAAACCTCCTTGTTTGTGGGACAAGGGCCCCTCTTCGCGCAACGATTTGACTGCTAAAGTCTACGGAAGTGTACATACCCTACCCCCCTCTAGATTTGAACCTGTGACCTCAAAGGAGGAAACACATTGTTGTTGAGTGGTAATGAGGATAGTTATCATTGGCTACTATTTGTGAATGTGGATTGACTCGTCATTGTTATTCAAGGAAAATTACACCACCGAAAATAATTCATCGGTGGTCCATAAGGGGGCAGAGTTTCACTCTTGTCAAATGCCTCTAGGTCTTGGATCATTAACCTATTTATTTATGTCCAAAGAAGATGAGTTTTTAGTTAATTAGAAGTAGTTTTAGGTCTTACTTCAAAACCAAAAAGCCTAAATAGTATTTTCAAAAATTCCTACTTCAATGGAATTATATACTTTTTAGTAACATTTAACCTTAATCTCAAATACAAGACTAAATATTATTTTTAATTGCAATTTAATATCTTATCAAAGAAAAGATAATACATATTTTTAGTAACATTTAACCTTAATCTTAACATTTTTAGGGACAAGGGACCCCCTTGGCACAGCGATTTGACTACTAAAGTCTACGGTGGTGTACATACCTTACCCCCCTCTGGATTGTGAACTCTAAGGAGGAAACACATAGTTGTTAAGTGGTAACGAGGATAGTTATTATTGGCTATTATTTGTGAATGTGGGTTGACTTGCCACCTTTATTCAAGAAAAATTACACCACCTAAAATAATCCCTTGGTAATTCATAAGGGGGCAAAGTTTCACTCTTGTGAAATGCTTTTAGGTCTTGGATGGTTAACCTATTTCTTTGTATCCAAAAAAAGACAAATTCTTAGTCAATTAAAAGTAGTTTTAGGTCTTATTCCAAAATTAAAAAGTGGTTTTAGCTTAAATAGAATTTAAAAATATATATATCTTACATGGTTATCATTAAAACTACCTTCAATAGAATTATATACTTTTTAATAACATTTAATCTTAATCTCATATACAAACTAAATATCATTTTTAATTACTATTTAATATCTTCTAAAAAAGATAATATTTGTTTTATATTAAATTGTAAAATATGTATTTAAAAAAATCAAACATTAATAAAATATAAAAAAGAAAAAGACGGAAATCAAATTCCTAGAATATTTAAAGAAAAAGATTGAGATCGAATTCCTAGAATGCTTATATTATAGTTAAAATATAGATTTAATGTTACGTACAAAACTTTCCTTAAAAAGAAAAGGAATTGGTCATGATGTAGATTGTGGGAGTTGAACAGTATGTTATCTATCGTGATTAAAAAGAAAGTGAAGTGGAGTTTTTATATAGTAAATGGTGATTTTTGCAATTTTAAGTTTTGGTTTTAGTTTGTCTAAGATTTTGAGTTAATATGTTCGAGTCAACATGTTTTCTTCTTAAGAAAGAGAAAGAGAGAAAAAGAGTATACAAGTGTTTTTTAAAATAGGAAAAATATAAAAAATTATAATGAAATAAAAATATTAATTTTTAAATTATAATAATATTTGTTTTATGATTGAAATTAATGATTAATGTTATTTAAAGATATATTAATATAGATTTTTTTTAATCTTGGATTTATTAAGAGTTAAGAGGGATCAAAGTTTTAAAGGTTGTAAATCTTTAATTTTTTTTAAGTTTTGCTCTTTAAAAAAGGTTTTCACTTTGAGAGATTTGATCCCTCTTAGTCCTTGATAGATCACGAGTTAAGATGGATATATATTGGTTTAATATATTAATATTAAAGTATTAAAAATATTAATATTATAAAATATATTAATATATTACGACCCATAACCACTACATTGTATTAATTGAAGCTTAAGCTAGGGAAAATCTAAACAGAACAAATTCAAACCAATATATATGTTTTAATATATTAATATGTAACAAAATGTCGTAGTTTAATTGTTCTAAGTTTTCACCCTTTTCCGAAGATATTTTTCGTTTAATTTTGCCTAAAATACGGCGAGAATTTGTTGGATTTGCATATTTGAGTGGTTAATTCTATATAATCTGAGTGCCCCGGGGTTTTTCAACATGCTAAATCCATTTTTGGATTTAGAAATACAATTTAAACAACACAAAATTTTGATTTCATGCAGATTTATGTCGTCGGATTCCGACGAAAAAAACAAAAACGTAGAACAATTAGACAATGCCTATTTATTTATTTATTAGTTTAATGTTTTATTATTAGTTTAATGTTTCATTATAATTTTAATGTATTATGTTACATGAACATCTCATCCAACTGGGTTGTAGAGCGCCTCTCAGAGCTATGATTTTATTATTGTAAGGGGTGGGGGGTAGTGATATTTGGCTTTGAAGGAAAAAAAGATTTTATTGTTGTAAGGGGTGAGGGGCAGTGATATTTGGTTTTGAAGGAAAAAAAGAAAGTACCTATGTTTGGGGAATCAACAACACTACAAATAATTAAGTAGAGGCATTAACCATTTGGAAAGGGGTCTGGATCATGAAAAACAAAGGGGTCGATCAATTGTTTGTCATGGGGGATTCTTTCATTGTTGTTTGTCATATGGTGAAAAAAAATATTTCCCCGAAGAACCTAATATTCAAAAACTTTCTATTTGAATTCATAAGATGGAACGAGGGTTTTGGGAAGTGGTATTCTTTCATGTACTCTGAGAACTCAACCATTGAGCTAATGCTTGAGTTAATTTAGCTTGTGCCCTCCCTTTTAGTAAATTGTTAAAAAAATGAGGGGGGACTTATTTTTCCAATCCACCCTAAGTCTGTATCTTGACTCTTGTTTACGATTGAAATGAAGGCTAAGGACAAGTGGCAACATGATAACAACATGCATCACGACGATACAAACGAGATGGCCTTTTGTGTAGTTCACATAAGCTGGTGGGGGGGGGCAGTTTAATTAAGCTTGGCTAAATGGGAGTATTCAATGTGTGTGGGTTTTATTATTCCTTGTCATGGTGTGTTGGTGGCTTTCATCTTGGATTTGGAGAAAAGGCTTATTTAGCATGTTTCTTCTTTGGTTTTTCTTCCTTTCTCCATGTGAATTGGTATCCATTTATCCCGGTGGCATTGTGTTTGTGTTATGGGACCAACTTGATAGTATTATCCCTCTTGTTTCATTCTAGTCTCTATTCGTGACCTCTGGAAGTTGGGTTAGTTTGCATCTTTTCTATGAAGCGGTTCAACATCTTATGTTCTAGGCATTCAAACTGAAATTATCTAGTCTTGTAATAGGGTATTCTAGAGGTCATTGTGTCTACGTCTTTGGGCATTCTATTATTAGAAAATATGAGGTATCCACCTTTTTGTTTGGCATTCCAATGGCCATCCCTTTGGACAATTTTCACAAGTTGCTTAGGTGGTGTGAGAGGCTTTGTGATGACCGTCAGTAAGCACTAGATTCGAAAATGGAAAAAAACAGAAGTTTGGAAAAAGCCCTAGGAGCTACAATATGAAAAAATTATTAATTTTACAAGGGGCAGCTGGAAAACATGAAATCTCAAATGGAGAAATACTAGATCAAAACAATGCTTATGAATGTAGAGGTGGAAATTCATATGGAGAAGCTCACAAAGCGAGATGAAAATATTAAGAAGTTGCAATACGAAGTCAAGCATGTGGAATTAGAGCAATATCCTTAGTTTCTAGTATTGGCCCATTCCCTCTTACTGACAGTTTCGGTGGGTTCTTTTGGACTTGAATAGGGTGAAGCAATGGAAGAAGACACTATGGAGCAAGAAAAATAGGTAGCCCCCACCATTTCATCCTATGTTGTTATAAGAATGAAGATCGTTCACTATGGACATGGTAAAAAGTATATTTAAATTTTTAGATGTTCTTTAAAAGCATTTTGTTATTAGGCTAGTATGTAAGGCTTTATACAAGCCAAATAGTGAATAGTAGTACTTCTAGAATTTTGAAAATATGCCAAATAGAGAATAGCCAACAACAAATATTGTATCTTATGATGGCATTTTGGACTAGCACATATGTTTTTGTTTGTATTAAAAGGTTGGATGGTACAGCAACCCCCTATATTTTTATTTAATACAAACAGTGACCATTATTATCAAATAAATAAATAAATAATCCATTATTGTAACTTGAGCAATGACAAGATATTAACTTTTTTGCAAATATTGTTTAGGTTGAAACTATTTTTTTTTCCTGAAATATGACCTAAAACTACCTCTAATTAACTAAAAACTCATCTTCCTTTAACTAAAAAAATATAAATTAAGTATTAAGATCCAATAATTATTTCAAATGATTAAATTTTATTTACACACAATAAACTAACTACATATAAAAAAAAATTATATAAAAAAAAAACATTTTCTATTTAAAAAACAAACAAAAACCAACAATATTAATTACAATTCAAAATTTATATTAAAAAATAATTCTCTATCATCAAAATTTTAAAAATATGATAAAAAAAATCAAATACATTAAGTAAGGTTTAAATAATCAATATAAAGACATACACCACTTGAAATATAAAGAAAAAGAATAATCCTTCATAATATTTTATTTAAAAAAGAAAAGTGAATAAAACATGAGAAGCAAAATCATGACATCTTGTGACATAAAAGGAAAGAATAATTTTTCATGATAATTTATTTTAGGAAAAGTGATTAAAGCATGACAAGCAAAATCATGACAATTTCTCTCTAATTTGCAATATTTAAAAAAAAAATACATATACACATATTTATAAAAGTGAGTGATTTCTAATTTGCAATATTTAAAAAAATAATACATAGACACATATTTATAAAAGTGGGTGATTTTTTAATTTGATGAGAGAATCATACACATAAATTTTTAGAAAAATGAAAAAAGGGTGCATTTGTCACATTTAACTTGCTCATCACTCAAACAATCCTCCACCAGAACTTGTTAATATCATGGTTGTTATAAATGATTAAAATTGAGAGTAAAATAAAAACAGTGATGTAATATATATATATATATATATATATATATATATATATATATAAAGAGGTGTATGGATAAATGATTGAAAGAGAAGTATTTATTTCGTAAAAATAATTTTAAAACGTATAAATTAATTTTAAGTGTATACGATTTAGTAAGAAATATTTTTATATTAAGATTTATGAAAAAGAATACTGTAAAGTATTGGTAATAGGAGATTTTTTTTGGTATTTTTACATAAAGAGAAAGGAAAGATAGAGTAACAAGCATATTTACAATACAACCAATTAATCATCATGTTACAATAATTAGATCATTTGTAAAAAGTTATCACATAGCAAACAAAACATATAATTTAATAAGTAATTTTTTTCTTTAGATTGATGGGAATTGTTGATTGGCCGAGATTACTTGGGCGACGCTTAGGTTCAAATCTCATTGATTGCTAGTATAAACCCTAGTCTAGTGCCAACAACCTGCAAGCCAACATCCTGCAATAAAATTATGACTTAGCAAGGATCGAAACATTCGGAGACACACCCATGGGGTCTCACTCTTGTGGGACGTCTACCTTTATAGCATTATAAAATGAACCAAATCTTATTGAAAATTTGAAACCGAGTGAAGAAAATATGAAACATGCCTTACAACCATTCAAACTATTACCCCTCAACATAACTTAATAATAATCAATAAATAACTTCCCCAAATGGGGTGTCTGTCAGCAAGCATGATGACAGGGGGGGTACAAGTGATGAGACAATCCACCCTGGACAACATCTGGCACCGGTCTACCCTCTATGCCATCCTCTTAGCCCTTCAGGGGAAAATCATCGCAACAGTCTAGGTCATCTCATAGAGGTTTCACACATAGGAGTTTTGGTGGATAATCAAGAGGCGACGATTATCGAGGACAACCTCATTCTGACCTCGCCCTCACATGATAGATATGGAAGCTCGCAGGCTCTCCGGTTCATAAACGATAATAGCTCTGGTCCTTCCATGAGAGTTTAACCCCTACGTTGTTATGATGAAGAGACTCCCTCTTCAGATCATTAATGCCCAGGTTTTAGAGGTAGAGCGGTGGTCCATTCGAGCCATAAATTTGAAGCCTTGGTCGAGAAATATTGTGGTCCTAAGCCTATCTAGTTTTGAGCCTCCAATCCTCCTTATAACCTATCAGCTTTCCCATACCTTCTAAGTTGTTATCCATTATCAGGTCCCTTTCGACTTAGTCATGGCCTCGCGGGGTAGACATCCCTCTCGTCCTCACTCCACACAAACCCCTCGCCCCCCCTATGTTCACCCAAATTGGGCTGCGAAGGCAGCACTGGAAGCGGTTGAAACTTATGAAGACTTTATTTTGGATGCAGACAAAGGTAAAATGGTAGAGTTGGAAGTGGAGGTTCAACAACTCAGAGAGTTTCATGACGACGAGGAGGTTGAAGCTTAGATCGATAGTTTGATTCCAGACTTGGGTTGCTCTCGAACTCACAACTCAAAATTCTACAAGACCCTTGAATTATATTGGCAAACTAAGACTTTGGTTGCCTTGGGAATGCTCCCCAAGGAGCAAGACTTTAGACAATTGAAAGCTAGACATGAGGCACTAGAGATTCAAATTGTGTATGTAGTTGAAGTTTTCACCTGGTTAGCTAATAGGCATGGAGGCCATTTCGTCCCCCCTGGACGCAATTCGCTAAGGTCGAATGCTCCAAGGTTCCTATTGGATGTGAGGTGGTGGACCTTACGAGCTCTCAAGTTCCAAATGCTAAATGACTTTTTTTTTTTTTTTCCTTCCTATAGCTATGCTATCTAGTCTTTTAGTTTCCAGTTATTAGTTCAAACACTTAAATCCTATCAAACAACTTTGTTTAAACAATTTAAGGCCTGGTTTACCCACATAGACAAACACATTTTTTTATTTTTTTTTGTCCTACATATTGTCATGGTCTCTTGCAAGAATCATATGTACATTTCTGTGTAATCTTTGTTAATTATTAATATAGTTATTGACTTACCAAAAAAACATCAATAAATAACTCAGCAAAACTTTAAGGGCGATGATTACTATCATTCATTTTTATTGTTGCCACCCACTCTTGGTAGGCACTTTGCCAATGATGTAAGTTAAAGCTTTCATTTTTTAAAGCAAAGGTGACCAACCTATTAAACAAAGGTCTTATCTGGTCGTTTAAACTATAGAATGGTATCGTGTTTACTTTTATGTGGATTCTTAACAATAACTTTTTCCATGGGAAAAATTTCTCTTTATATTCAAAAGGATATAAAAATTTACATACGACAGCCATATCAAAATCATAAATCCTATGATGAAGCTTCTTTCTTATCACATTGTAACTAACTAGGATAACTTCTTATCCATATCCAATAATCTTTCTGCCTCAGTTCTAAAGGTGTATCAACAACAAAGTAAAAGGGATATCAGAAAAATGATTTCTTGAAGCCACTTCTTCAAAGATTCAGCAAGAAAGGGGGGCCCTTGTTGCCGTCCTCCCACTGGGAATATCTTAAATGACCAAGGTGTTGGACAACTGAGAGGGGGGGGTGAATCAGTTGTCCCCTTAAACAATTATTCTTATTTTAAACTCTTTACAGAGCACTCAATGACAATCACAATAATGCAGGGAAGTAAGCAATAGAACATTCAACATCATTCACACATATGAGATACACAGAGACAGATATTTCCCGAGGAAACCCATAAAGGGTAAAAACCTCTTCTTCTTTATATGATAAGTAATCTTTACATTCTGTACATTATCATACTTATGAGCACCAACTCATAATGAGGCTACAACCTCTGTTTTGCAAGCTGCTACTTGCTGAGAGCACCAACTCTCTAGATTCTCTAGCACCCACTAGAAGGAAGCACCGACTCCCTGGTTTCTCTAGTAGCCACTAGAAGGAAGCACCGACTCCCTGGTTTCTCTAACACCCACTAGAAGGAAGCACCAACTCCCTAAGAGTTCCAACACCAACAGGATGGAAGCACCAACTTCCTAAGAGTTCCAGCACCAACTGGATGGAAGCACCAACTTCCAGTTACACAAGCACCGACCTGTATATCAGAGAACCAATGTTCTCCCTTGCACCACCCTGCCACCCTGGTTTCTCTGGCTGCAACC
>SNQJ01S0009333.1:89646-114868 GCA_010110895.2 Picea sitchensis
TATTTACTTCTTATCAACCATGACAAAAAAAATAATGAGTCATATTTACATCAAACACTATTGGGTCCATTACCCAAACCTTTGTGCTACGGGTCTTTCTTCAAGGGTTGACATCAATGACAACCAACCTTAATCAACACCTTAGCCATTCTTCTATCTGAAGCAACAAGAGAGTGAGTATCCACCCTTAGTAAATGCCCTAAAGAAGTTCCAATGAGTTCAAGTTCTTGTTGGTTCCAAAGTTACAGAGGGAGTCCTGGTAGAAGGACCCAGATATGTCTGTAGCTGAAGTATTCCATAGATGGGTTGAAGCCGATCCTCCATCTATTGAGCATTAGGTTCCCTCCCCCATATGCCCAAAACTTATCCAGGATGTGAACAAAGTCCTGAGGGTTCTTAAAAATGAAGCCTAGCTACCCATTTTGGAGTATGTGGACCTTTGGGAGATATCCTAGAACATGTTTCCAAGTGGATGTTATCCAGTCCTCCAGACTCTGCTTACATTTATCCTTGTAAGATAGCCTCCCAACAAGGGCACATAGAGCCAGATTGCAGGCTTCAGAGAGTCCTACATCCATCCCAAGCACGAGTCTGGGATGTTTTTGTTTTGGCTTCCAAGCCCTGTGCGTCTTCTTAGTAATGCAGATTTTATGTAAGGTAGAAGGTCCGCTAAGTTGACAACCCACCGGTTGGAATTTCCCACCTAAATTCCTACTCCTCTGGCTAGGAGACAAAGGATATCCCTCAAGTACAGACTGTGGTTTAGTTCCTCGAGTAACAAAGTATAAAGGATGATAGTTCTGAGGTGGAGTGGGAGGAATAAGGGGAAGAGAGTCAGTAGCAGGTTTCTTGGGATCAACATAAAGGTGTGTTCTCTGGTAGTGGGTGCTAACAAGCTCATCAATCAAAGTTAAGACATTTGGTTGGTACCATGGGTCCCCCCCCCGTCAGTGGGATCCGAGCCCATAATCTCGATAATGGTATCTTCTAAGTCCACTAGAGGAAAAGGACTCCTTCCAGTAAGAAGACAGCTAAAGGCTGTAGAAACTGACAAAAAGAGAAGGACTGAGGAGAAAACTAAAGGCCATCTGCTCCGTGAAAAGTGCGCCCAAAACAAAGGTTCAGTGGCTGAGAGAAGCAGGGAATCCAAGAATAAATGCCAGGGCGACTCTTAGTTATCCTAACACAACTGCAGACAAGTAAAACAACAACAGAGAGAAAATAAAAAATAAAAAAACAAAACTATCTACAGCTACCGAAGTTGCATACTCCTTAAAACTATGATGGTGGATAGCTTATGTAGTAGCCAGATTCCAGGGGTGAACCAGTTCCACCAATGCGCCTCCTCCATAACTACGAGAACCTTAAAAAGGGCGAGAAAGTCTACAGCTAACAGTGTTATGGTTGAGAACAATCTACATCTAAAAGAACAACAAACTCCTTAAAACTAGAAGTTGATGGAAGGTTGGAGTTGACACCAGATTTCCAGACGTGAAACCAGTTTAACCATGGCCGCCAATCCAGTTTCCATTTCACATACCTTCCAACATAGAAAGTGCTAATCACAAGATTAAAAAGCTTAACAAGCTTGAATTCTTAACAATAACTTGTCTTTACCCATAGAGACTTTCCACATAAAGTGGGTGGTCTTCATTTGGTGGGCGTTTTTTCAAGGTCAAGAAAAATATTTTACGCAATTTTACGTGATAAATGATTAGTTTTTTTTGGCATTATTGATAATGTATAATTGATCTTTACCAGGTTGACATTTCTTGAAATGGTTATTTTTGTTTATCATATTTATTTATAATATTTTATGGAGTAACATATTTAAAAATATCTTGTTCATGATTTGTTTTTCTTATAATATGTTAATTAAATAATGAAGGAAATTCTAACATATATAATTTATTTATTTATGTAGTGTGTAGAGCGAGGCATCATGATCCTCCAATGAGGAAGGCTCAAGATTTAGTTCTTGGAAGGGAAGTTGAGAAAACTAGTGTAAGGGGAGAAGGTGAAATAATTCACTAAGTTAATTAAATTGAAAAAGTTAAATTATGTTACCCCAGGATTGTAGGTTACTTTAATGCATGTCAAGTTCTCTTAAGTCTTTTTGTCAATATTCTCAAAATTAAAGAGAGCTAAATTAGGGTTTATTCTCCTTTAGACCTTTGGTGTGTTCATCTACTTGCAATAGAGTGAAGAGTGTTGAAAATGCGAATGTGAGAAAGAAAGATATATTTGGCCTAGTTAAGCATGTTTTTCAACCCAATGAAATGGGTAAGTATTAGATCGAATATCCCTTTCATAATGGTCAACATGCAAGAGAGAGGGTGATCCCGAGATGTATTGAACACCCTAGATAAGCCAAAGTTCCTAACTAGGCTTTGAAAGTAAAAGATAGCAAAAGGAAAGCTACTTGGATTATGGCAAGGGACAAGTAACTAGCAGAGAAAAGAGAGATGCGAACCTATTTAATGTATCTAAGGATGCCACAAAACGCCCTACAAAAAAGTTTTGCAAATTTGTCTCCAAGTATGTATGGCAAATAAATAACACATGAAACAATCACACACATGGACGATCTAACTATGGAATGCAAGTATGATACTCTTGGTTCCCATAATTAGAAGGTTTCTTCCTCACACACAAGTTGAGTTGGAACCTCCCTTCAGGTGGTGATGTTGGAAGATTGATGTAACACACCCGACCCCTAAGTACCCTTTCTAGGGATGGGTCATCAAAATTTTGCTTACTCTAATCATCTCGAATCCCCTGATCGAGGTTTTCATCCTCTTTTACTCGCCCGTAGCTTTTCTAACAACTACTACCAGGCTCTAATCTAACCTCTGGTTTGCAAGTTATAGCCTCTCGAAGTTCTTCGGGCGTTATTAGTTGAGGGCCATGTGGTTCTACCTCATTCATACCATCCCTGAGTTCCTACATCCACGGGGGTGGTCCGTCCACCATTCCATCCAAAGGCGGTACTGGGTCTTGATTTAACACATAAGCTATGGGGGGGTTTCGACGTTCGACACTAATCACCCCTTTTCTATTCTACACACATGTCCTCCGGAGTCTCGAATTCCTGAACTCCTGTAGGAACCTGAAATCTCACCACGTGGCTCTGGCCTTTGGGCCTTTCGGCTTATCCTCGATACTGCACCCCAAACCTCCGAAGTCCTGAAGTCTTAGACTCCCAAAGGGTCCTCCCTCACACATGGTGACGTACTAGACGTGGAGGTAAGGATAGGTGGGTCCCAAGTACTCCACTCGCCAAATGGACCAAGTAAGAAGGTGCCAGGGGTGACGCACGGTAAGGTAGAGATGACACGTGGCTCCTATAGTGGTGACATGTGTCACATTTTAATGGTCCTATAGGGTCTGCCAGACGTACGAATCCAGGGGACATGTCAATCGTGGGTCCACATCACCATGGATGATGTCACTGTGCCATGTCAGTCCGGACTGATGGCCTTCCAAGCCCATCGATCTCATGATCAAGGTGTGTCCATGTATACCCCTAGTTCTACGACCTCTATTACTTCTTAACTTCGATGTTGGGGGGATCCGTGGTGTGACTTCCTCCTTGCTCCCGGAGTGGCCAGTGTTAGGTTGAGCATGGTCTAGATCTAATGGTCAAGGGAGATACCGAAGGGTTCCTAGATCTACGGTCCTCATCACTTCGCAGCTCCAACCTTTGGAGGTTTCGGCGTGATGGTCGCTTCGTTCTCCCGAAGCAGGAATTTGTTGAAGTACCATACGCGGGCCCCTCTACTGCATGATCAGACAGTTAAGAGGGGTTCTTCACGAACTCCCCAGATCCATGACTCTCATCACTTTGTAACTTCGGAGTTCGGGGAGTTTGGTGCCAGAAGTAGGACTTCACCGAAGTTACCTCGGCGTAGATCTGACGGCCAAGGGGACTCCTGAATACCCTCGTATCTGTGGCTCGTGTTACCTCGTGATTGATGAACGGATCAAGGTTTAATGGTGGGGCAGGTCTATCTGCCATAGTTAGGGAGACTTCCAGGTGCCAGTCAACCTCATGATTAACCGTAACAATGAGTTGTCTTCTGTCGATTTACAAATGGTAAGGTCGAAACACTCCAGAGCTCCGAACTCTCGGAGTTCCGAAGCCAGAAAGGATTAGCTCCTTTCGGTCCTAGCATGGGGTTCCCAGACCTTAATCACATGGGTCTAGCGAAAAATCTCATGGGCTATGTGTTAATATCTTAGCCATGAATTAGTTAAGGGAAAGGGCATGAGCCCTTGGTCACACGAGTGAAAGGTCTGAAGGAGGCACCCTCCTTTCATAAGGTTTGAACTTAGTATTCCCACGAAGGTATATTCTAGAGGTTGACAGGACTTAAGAATCCCAAAAAATCCTTCCCCGACACTCTTGCAGACTTAGATCCCATAGCTCTCTAGTCGCTAAGTTGGGGGAAACAGAAGACCATTCAAAAACATAGGTTCACAGAGAGACAATACATATTTCTACATTAATCATTCAACACATAACTCAGTCATAAACATATAAATATATTCAATCATCATTTCCATTTCAATACATAGAGTATGACAATACTTATCAGAAAACCAAAATTCGTGAAGTGACTTCTAAAAGGGGTGTCTGTTTCCACCCAACCATAGGCACAACCACTCTTGAACATATTTACCGTTGGCCACCCCCGAGCTAGACCACGATTCTCAGAGAGAGACTCTTTCTTCTTGTTTAGTGACAGTCAGGGACAGAGGTTACTCTCCTCCTCCCACGGGATCTTGGCAACTGATTTTCTCTGTACCTAGCAAGGAGGTCTGCACAAGTACTTCCACAGTCAGTCGTCAACGTCGTTTATTAGCTTGTAATGAAAACCTTGCCAACATCTTCTTCACCCAGAACGATCTTATTTCTCAGTTCTTCCTCGAACCAGAGGGGGAAACAGGGGTATTAAAATCCCCTCCCCCTTAAAGGAACATCGTCCTTGATGTTCTATCTGCCAATATGCTATGTATGTATAGAAGTAAACAAAAATGGGTATGCATGTTTCATGGCATCCTCCATTTCCCATGTAGCCTCATCTAGGCCAAAGTGTTTCCACTGCACCTTGACCTATGCAATGGTTATGTTCGTGAGTGGGTTTCCTTCCTGTCTATTATGCATTGAGGTTCTAGTAGGAATTCTCCGTTTGGTTCCACCTGAATCACAAACCAAACAATTATATGATTAGAATCATGTACATATTTCTTCAATAATGAAACACAGAAAACATTATGTGCCTTCATCGTGGGAGGAAGTTCTAATCTATATGCTACAGATCCCACTCTATCCAAGACTTCAAAGGGTCCACAATATTGAGGTGTCAATGTGGCACAAACTCTCATTCTCAAGGATTTTTTCCTGGGTCTAACTTGGAGATACACATGATCCCCTGTTTTGAACTCTATAGGAGTCCTTTTTTTGTCTACATAGCTTTTTTGTCTATTCTTAGCCACTTTCAGATTCTTTTTTATCTGAATTACTTGATGTTCCATTTCTTTTAGCATATTTGGCCTAATTGTAATTATGTCTATTGGGTTATCCCAACTGATTGGAATCTTGCACTGTCTACCATAGAGGGACTCAAAATGGCTCATCTTCATTGACTCTTGATAGCCATTGTTGTAGGAAAACTCTACTAGTGGTAGGTAGTCTTCCCACTTCTCAGGCTAATGCATTACATGCATCCTTAACATGTCCTCTAACACTTGGTTTAATCTCTTTGTATGTCCATTAGTTTGAGAGTGATAGGTTGTACTAAATAGCAATTTAGTTTCAAAACCAAAAAATAGAGATTTCCATAAGCTTGAAGTAAATTTCGTATCTCTGTCATATATGATCTCCTTAGGCATGTCGTGCAGCCTAAATATTTCTTTCATGAAAATACTGGAAATATCTATTGCCCTGCAAGTTGACTTGACGGGAATGAAGTGAGTAGCCTTGCTCAATTTTTCCACAACTACCATGATGACATCATTCTGTTTGGTTAATTTTGGTAATCCTGTGATGAAATCCATGGAGATGGTTTCCCATTTCCATTCTGGAATTGGTAGGGGCTGCAACAGCCCCGCTAGATGTTGGTGTTCTACCTTAACCTCCTGACATTCTAGACATTTAGCCAAGTAATCATCTATGTCCTTTTTTAGTCCTGGCCAATAAAACACTTTCCTAGTGGTTGTGATCATTTTCTGATAAATAGGGTGACCAATATATGGTCTTTTGTGTAGTCCATCCATCATGAACCTTTTCAAGTTGTCACAATTCAGAATATACAACCTACCTTTGTAAGTTAGCAGGCCATCATTCAACTTTTGATAACCTTCGTACTTTAGCCCTGTGGGCTCTTGTTCTAAGTACGATTTTACAGTCTTGAAAAATGCATTTGTTTTTTGTGCACTCTTGACTCTCTCCCTAACATCCATTTCACAAGTGCTTACAACTACCAAGTGAATCGCTTTCACACTTCTGCTAAGGGCATCAACCACCCTATTTTTTTTTCCTTTCATATGTTTGATTTCAAAATCAAACTCATTAAGGAGAGCCATCCATCTAGCTTGTTTAGCATTAAGTTTTGGTTGATCAAACATGTACCTCAACCCACATTGGTCTGTCATCAGTGCAAATATTCTACCCAGGAGGTAATGCCTCCACATTTTTAAAACATTATGGCAGCCAATTCTAGATCGTGGGTCACATAATTGATTTCATGTTCATTCAATTTTATGGATTCATAGAAAATTACATGCTCTTCTTGCATAATGACTCCTCTGAGTCCTTCCTTGCAGACATCTATACACACAAGGACGTCCTTGTTTGGGTCTGCAATCTTCAACACAGGTACATTGGTTAGAAGGCATTTCATCTCTTGGAATCTCTCTTCACATTTTGATGTCCAAAGGAATTTAACTCCCTTTTTCTCAAGGGAAGTGTTTGGACAACCAATATTGAAAAGTACTTTTATGAACCTCCTATAGTATCCTTCTAGGCCCATAAAGGATCTGATATTAGATACATCCTTTGGGGTAGGCCAATCCATAATGGCTTTGATCTTGTCGGGATCAACTGCCACTCCTTTTTCATAAATAACATGGCCTAAGTAATGGACTTGTTTCTGGAAAAAGTCACACTTACTAAACTTAGCATAGAGTTGATGTTCTCTTAGCACTTGAAGCACTAGCTTGAGTTGTTCTTCATGCTTGAAAACCAATACAAATTTTTCTAAGAACTTACTGAGTACATTATTCATTAAGCACATAAAAGTGGCTGGTGCATTGGTTAGACCAAATGGCACCACCACAAATTCATAGTGACCATATCTTGTCCTAAAGGTTGTTTTGTGGCTGTCTTCATCCTTAATTTGGACATGATGGTATCCAAACCTCAAGTCAATCTTGGAGAATATTGTAGCACCCCTTAATTGGTCGAACAAGTCATCGATACTTGGCAAGGAATACTTATTCTTAATGGTCATCTTATTGAGTTGTCTATAGTCTATGCACAATCTAAATGTGCCATCCTTCTTTTTCACAAACAAGGATGGTGCTTCCCATGAGGATACACTAGGTCGAATGCAGCCTTTGTCCATCATTTCCTTTAGTTGTAGCTTGATCTCAACCAACTATGGTGTATTCATTCTATAGGGTGTTCTAGACATTAACACCACTCCTAGTGCAAGTTCTATTGAAAAGTCAATATCTCTTCTTGGAGGTAGACCCAATACCTCTTCTGGAAACACATGTATATACTCTCTTAATATGGGGTGGTCCTCTAGGCTTGGTTTGTTGCCCTAAACATAGTCCAACACTTGTATTGCATACAAAGGACATCCTTTTTTGCAATACTTCTTCACTTGAACAACTGATATTTGTCTCATTGAGACATGCTTTTGAATCCCTTGCAGGGTTACCTTTATCCCTTCTTCATTTTCACACTCCAAAGTTTTATTGTAAAAATCCAACTTGGTTTTATGGGCAACCAACCGATCCATGCCAATTAGCAGGTCATAAGATCCTAAAGGGAGTATGTTTAACTTTTGTTGGGTGGGTAATCCACTCACAATGAATTGGCATGCTGGTATGACCTCTGTCAATTTTCTTTTGGTTCTAGTGGCTACTTGTACCAACCATGATTTAACATGTTTAACTTGTTGCAATTTAAATTTATCAATAGTTTGAGGGGTAACATAACTCAAATTAGAACCAAGGTCAATTAAAATGGAAACTAGATAGTTGGCAATCATAGCTTCTATCTCCACCACTGAAGCTTTGTGGTCGGCTTGTCTATTATCCAAGGCTGCCTAAATTTTTGGCAGGCTCTTAGCCATATCATTGACTATGATAGCCTCTTGGACGTTGTAGACCATCCTATTGTTTTGTTTCCTATATGGGTAGTCTCTCAGCATGTGTTCCTTTCCACAACCCCAACATTTCAAGGGTTCTCTCTTTATGTTATCAGTCTTACCTTAGGCCGCTCCAAAGAGTTTATTTCCACTCTGAGAGGGGAAATTCTGTTGATATATGTTTTTAGTAGGAAGGCTCATCTTAGAACCCTTCCCATAGTTCTTAAACCTTGAGGGTTTAAACCCCTTCTTCTTGAATCCCAAATCACTTTTCTTCTTCCAGTCCTCATGAGGTTCTGTCTTATTCTTGAATTGCTCATAGAAATACCTTGCCTTCCGGATAGTGTCTTCTAAGGTCTTTGGCTCATCAAATTCAATTATGTCCCGAAAGGACTGAGGCAGTCCACTAATAAATCATTGCATATTTACCTTTTCATCTTTGATGTAGGGAACATACCTTATTAGTTCAAGGAAGTTGTTGATATATTCATCTATCATGAGTTGTCCCAACTTGAGTTCATAGAACTCCTTGGTCTTCCTATCAAAGTATTTCTCTGACAAATACTTCTTCTTAAAGTATTTCTCAAATCACTTCCATGACAAGTCATTCTCATGGATTCCTTTCACATTTCTAAGGTCCTCCCACCAAATGGAGGCCTTTCCATTCATGTTGAAAATGGTTATTCAAACCTTTAAATTTTCAGAGTAGTCGTGGACTATGAAGTACCTTTTCAAGCCAAGTAGCCAAACTTCTGCTTCTTCCCCCTTCTTAATTTCTCCATCGAAAGAAGGTGGTTTGGCTGTCTTGAACTCTTCAGGGTCCCGAATCTAGGAATGTTTCCTCTTCTTTCTTTTCCTCCTCGTGTGTCCACTTTCAGGACCATGCTTTCTTATCTCATGTGGACTTTGGGCTTTCTTCGTATGATGTTTGTCCACGTGACTAGCTATTGGTCCATGTTGCAACTGCCTTTGTATATTTGATAAGATTTGCAATAAGACTGCATTAATTTCAGTTTGCTTCTCCTGCTCTTTTATCAACCTTTCATTGTCATCCCTACAACTCTGCAATTTTCCCATGAGGCTTCTTACAGTTTCAGCCAAATTTGGAGGGGTTTCCACTGCCCTCCTTTCATCAGATTCTTCCTCTCTATTGTGGGAGATTTTCCCCAATGCATCGTTTGTCACCATCCTTTATTTTGTAGTTTTCCCACGGTCCAATGACGGCTTGAATGATGATAAAAGATTGCCCATTAGTTAATGATCAATTAGTTTATGAAAACACACAATTCATATTTTGTGAAACATATAACATCAGCAAAAAGTTTCATTCCTTTCTTCAGTAGAGGTTTAACTAAGCCTCTTAGGAATGGGGTAGGATAAGGTGTTACCCCTAAAAAATTTCCAATAATATTTTTAAGCGACTCGTTCATGAGCCCAAGCAGGCTAAGTGTTGTAACCATGCTCCGATACCAATCTGTAACACACTCGACCCCTAATTACCCTTTCTAGGGATGGGGCATAAAAAATGTACTTACTCTAATCATCTCAAATCCCCTTCCTAAGGTTTTCATCCTCTTCTACTCACCCATAGCTTTCTAACAACTGCTACCATGCTCTAATCCAACCTTTGGTTTGTAAGTTATGGCCTCCCAAAATTCTTCAGGCGTTATTAGTTGAGGGCCACATGGCGCCCACGTGGTTCTACCTCATTCGTACCATCCCTGAGTTCCTACATCGACAGGGGAGGTCCGTCCACTGTGTTATCTCCTCAAATGGTTTTGTAAATTTTGAGGCATTTCATTCCTTCGCGCTTAATTTGTCATTTTCCTTGGTCATTTGCCATCATCCATATTTTCAAATTCCCCATTGATCATGTTTGCTCCAGAACCTTGTGACTTTGTCCTTGACTTCCATTACATAAACACATTATTTTTATATTGCCTAAAGACCTAAGCTATCCATATACCAAATTCCTTTTATGCTTAAGTCTACATTTGATACCCTTGGAGTTTGCTTTTAATTAAATCTTAGCCTCTCGGGTCTTATGGATTTTAAACAAAATTTGGGGGCCAGACAGGCCCAAGCCACAAGTTGACAAACAGGTTGACTGCACATGTCAAAGCAAAGCCACTTAACATACCAAACTTAGGCGCAAATGCCAAACTCTCCATTTCCACCTATGTCATCGAGATAACCTAGGAACTAGTGGCGCATTAAAGGTTATAAGTTTCAGAGAATCCTGATGTATATATGATATGTATCATGAGAAAAGTTTAAACTAATCAAACACAAATGTAAACAACTGACAGATGTCCGATATTGTAGGTGCCTTGCCCCAAGCTAAATCAAACGATGATACAGGTGCCATATGCCGAGGTTAAAGTGTCTTGCGCCTAGCAATTGACAGTAAGAAGGATGCAATTTTGATCATGGATGAGTTGATTGAAAGGAGATTGAAGCCAGAACACAAACATGCCTTTTAGTGACAGATCCAAATATGCTACTAGTGATACTGTGTTTGCTAAATGATAAGTGACATATCCAAATATGCTAAATTGGACATCAATTGTAGAAATGATAAATCCATCAAAGTGTTTCGTTTTAAATCCGTTGATTGTTTGCGCGAGCAGAATATTATGCCTAGCATCAAAGTTGACAAGGGTTCAGTCCCATTGCCAAGATCAAACAATGAATCTTACTGCCAGAGTCTTGATGGATTAGCCTCAAGATCTGCCAGAGTATTACAAACAGGGTGCAAGATTTGCTAAATGGCGAACTGTTGTCGGTATACCAAACGGGCCATCTGAATTAGATGTCAAGAAATCTTCCTACGGGATTGCACGTTATGATGCCCTTTCTTAGGACAATGGCCTTGTGCCCACTGTGGAGCCATAGATTTTGCTGGATGGAGACCATTCCATTGATAGAAGCCTTGAAGTGGCAGAGAAAGTCTAGACTGAGGTTTTCTTCTACTTGGTAGAGAACAATGTGTTGTTTGAGGGTATTTTGTTAAATCCCAATATGTTGACTCCTGGTGTTGAGCACAAGGAGAGAGCAACCCCCCAATAGGTTGCAGATCACACTTTTAAAATGCTCAAGAGGAGGGTGCCACCAGTTGTTCCTGGGATTATGTTCTTGTCTGGAAGACAGTCCAAGGTTGAGGCAACTTTGAATAAATGTTGGTTTTGAAGGTATGCCATTTGAACCTTGCCTCAGCTTACAAAGACAATGGTTTTTCTAGGAGTTTTGGTTTGATCACTTTTGACAGTGAGAAGGATTTAGAAGAGATTGAGAAGCAACATGGAAAGTGTATCTTGACACTTTGATACAAAGTGTGAGAGCTTTGACAGAGACTCGAAAGTTGTTTGAGAATCCAACTTGTAAGAGCAGATGAATGTTGTCTTTAAAAACAAATGGAAACCAATGAAAAATGGCAGAGGCAACTGGCAGATAGTTAATCAGTCAAAGATCAGCTCAGATTCAAGGATACAAGTGGCAGGGCACATTAGAAGATCAAAAACTAAAAGATCACACCCCAGAGATCAAGCACAAAATCAACATTTGAAGAGATTTTGAGGCCTAAGATCAGTGGTAAATAGATGAGGTGGCAACCAACAATATCAAATCAAAACATTTGACTTCACTGTTGTATAAAGAGTTTGTAGCACCAAACAACAATTTTCAAAGGGGAAATAAGTCACCGAATCCCAAAACTTTCAGTGGCTAATTCCACTTGTCCTAGGCCAGCAAGCCGCCAAAAACGCAGAAACAGGCGGAAGATGAATTTTGAGCTCGAGGCATGAATTTTGCAGACAAGTGACCAAAAGAGGTTATTAATATAATTATTTATATCAGTTTGATCGGAGTTTTCCATATATCCTCAAAGATTTGTGACATATATGAAGGAAAATGGGTTTAAGGTTATCCTATTTTGATTGTAGATCAACAACAAGAGTTGAAGCGAGTATCCAACTACCTCATCACCACCTTGAATACCTCTGCAGGTGTCAGGAATGTGAAGACTGGAGATCATTAAATTTTTGGGAAGGGATCAAGATCCAAAATTTATGTAAAGTTGTTGTATTGATTTCTATTATTTGTATATTAGATCCAATCCTATAGGATCTGAAACTGTTTTGTAAAGGCTATAAAGCCTGTCACTTTTGAAGAAGTACATGTTGGACTTTGGAGACTAGACCATATACTTTGTATTTCTAAGACTTTTGAATATATATCAGAAAATAAGTTTCTTTTGCCATTTATGTTCAGACTTTCATATTCTCTCTTATATGTACTTGTACTCGAATATATCAGTCATTGTTTCATGTTTATTTGATGTATGATAACTGTCAACTTGTCATTACATCCATAAACTAGAATCTACAAGTACTTCACTTAATAGATCTGGCCATTCATATGTACTTTGTGTATATGTTTCTGCTAGTATGTTAGGTATTCTCCATACATTCATCTTTTATTATCTTTCTGAACATCTGTGGTTGAAAGCCTTGTCTATCTGAATGTGTTCATACATGTCTAGAGTGTGTGAGGTTTGAGTGAGTCTTCCATATTGATCCATTTGAGTAAATCATTAAGAAATTAGTAAGTTACCAGGCTTCTTTGATCTACAACCTAGAAGGACACCTGGAGGGTTAACAAATTGGTGCCTTTGTCGGGGAAAGGAGATTGAAGCAAGCTTCCCTGGGAGACAACATAAGCTCTAGCTTTGATGATAGACAAAGACTGGGCATCATTTGGTTGTGATCATCTATCTGGCGACTCCATGAAGGACGAATTTAATGGCGACTCCATTGTTCAGAAATCTGTTGGTGACTCCAATGGTCTGAAATGAACCCGATCTTAGCTAAGAGGTATGCTTTCTGTGATTTTTCAAAAATCGTTGGTTTCCCTAATCCAGTGCCTAGTAGAGATGAATGGGAAGGCAACCTTCCTAGATTTCGAGGAGAAGATTGGGAAATACCAGCTGAACATTTGCTGGATTTTCATGATTACATTCATCGGTTGCAAGTGGTGTATGAGGATGTTCAAATCAAGCTCTTTGGGTTTTCATTAGAGGGAATTTCTCATGATTGGTACTGGCCTCTTCCTATTGCCAGTATCAGCTCTTTGGAAGATTTTCATGCTGCCTTTAATTTGTTTTGCAAAGGAATATTTTTAGCTGACCTTCTATATCTCAAATGTTGTCATGAATTTTATTTATTGAATAAAGATTCAAAAATCCATGAAGATTTTGCAATAGTAGAAGATATATCTCATTATGATCAAGGGATTGGTGATCCACATTATGATAACCGTAGTGATGCTTTTAACATTGTATTAAATGCATCTGTTAAAGATAGTTGTCATGAAGATCATATTATTTCTTTTGAAAACTCAAAAGATGATAAGCAGATTTATGGATCAACATGTAACAATATTGAATCTGCAGCAGATACTAAGGGTAGCTCTCAACTTCCAAATTTGTAGACAAAGGGAGATTGCAACAGATATGAGGAGGAAGACGATGAGCTGAAAAGTCTAGATCAATAGTTCATCATGGATGTTTCTCCAACAGAGGTTGAGTAGTCCATTTTTAGCATTGAGATCAGTGAAGGAAAAGAGCAACAACATTTCTTTCAGTTGGAACGGTATCATGAAGAGGTATTTATTTGTGTCTTTCATGAACCTATTGCTGATTTTTTGGAATCCATAAGCAACATAAATGTCAAAATATTCTTGTCAGATGAAAGATGGTTCTATCATCTGTGCAAAACACATTTCTGTTGGCTATGCATTCCGTTATTTTTTGGGTCAAGATCAAGCATGATGTCAGTAAATTAGTTTCTTACATGGCTTCATTGGAAGCATGAGTTTACTTGATTAAGAAGCAGTACAATGGGTTAGAGTAGGAATAGGCAGGACAATAAGCTCTTCATATGAGCAGATAGATTATGTTCAGTTGTTGATTTCGTAAATAAGCAAAGCAGGATACAGGCATGCTGCAGGTTTGGAGGAGATGAGTTGTAAAGGCCAAATGACTCCATAGCCCAATGGTAAAGGCGAATGGAACTACTAGGTTCTTGGAGCCTCACAGGGCGGTCTCCATCCCAATTGGAGCCAGATGTTATCTCCTCAAATGGTTTTGTAAATTTTGAGGCATTTCATTCCTTTGCGCTTAATTTGTCATTTTCCTTGGTCATTTTCCATAATCCATATTTTCAAATTCCCCATTAAGTTCCCATTGATCATGTTTGCTCCAGACCCTTGTGACTCTGTCCTTGACCTACATTACATAAACACATAATTGTTATATTTCCTAAAGACCTAAGCTATCCATATACCAAATTCCTTTTATGCTTAAGTCTACATTTGATACCCTTGGAGTTTGCTTTTAATTAAATCCTAGTCTCTCGAGTCTTATGGATTTTAAACAAAATTTGGGGGCCACACAGGTCCAAGCCACAAGTCGAAAAACAGGCCAAGTGCACATGTCAAAGCAAAGCCACTTAACATACCAAACTCAGGCTCAAACGCCAAACTCTCCATTTCCACGTATGTCATCGAGATAACCTAGGAACTAGTGGTGCATTAAAGGTTATAAGTTTCAGAGAATCCCGATGTATATAGGATATGTATCATGAGCAAAGTTTAAACTAATCAAACACAAATGTAAACAACTGACCGATGCCTAAGAATGTAGGTGCCTTGCACCAAGCTAAATCAACCAATGATACAGGTGCCATACACTGAGGTTAAAGTGTCTTGCACCCAACAATTGAGAGTAAGAAGGATGCAATTCTGATCATGGACAAGTTGATTGAAAGGAGATTGAAGCCAAAACACAAACACGTGTTTCAGTGACAGATACAGATATGCCACCAGTGATACTGTGTTTACTAAATGATAAGTGATAGATCCAGATATGCTAAATTGGACATCAGTTGTAGAAATGATAAATCCATCAAAGTGTTTCGTTTTAAATCCGTTGATTGTTTGTGCGAGCAGAATATTATGCCTGGCATCAAAGTTGACAAGGGTTCAGTCCCATTGCCAAGATCAAACAATGAATCTTGGTGCTAGAGTATGGATGGATTAGCCTCAATATCTGCTAGAGTATTACAAACAGGGTGCAATATTTGCTAAATGACGAACTATTGTTGGCATACCAAATGGGCCACCCCACTTAGCTGTCAAGAAATCTTCCTGGGGACTTGCACGTTATGCTGCCCTTTCTCAGGATAATAGCCTTGTGCCCATTGTGGAGCCAGATATTCTGATGGATGGAGACCATTCCATTGATAGAAGCCTTGAAGTGGCAGAGAAAGTCTGGACTGAGGTTTTCTTCTACTTGGCAGAGAACAATGTGTTGTTTGAGGGTATTTTGGTAAAGCCCAGTATGATGATTCCTGGTGCTGAGCACAAGGAGAAAGAAACCCCACAACAGGTTGCAGCTCACACTTTTGAAATGCTCAAGAGGAGGGTGCCACCAACTATTCCTGGGATTATGTTCTTGTCTGGAAGACAGTCCAAGGTTGAGGAAACTTTGAATAAATGTTGGTTTTGAAGGAATGCCATTCGAACCTTGCCTCAACTTACAAAGACAATGGTTTTTCTAGGAGTTTTGGTTTGATCACTTTTGACAGTGAGAAGGATTTAGAAGAGATTGAGAAGCAATAGGGCAATTGTATCTTGACACTTTGATACAAAGTGTGAGAGATTTGACAGAGACTTGAAAGTTGTTTGAGAATCCAACTTGTAAGAGAAGATGAATGTTGTCTTTAACAACAAATGGAAACCAATGAAAAATGGCAGAGGCACTTGGGAGATAGTTAATCAGTCAAAGATCAACTCAGATTCAAGGATACAAGTGGCAGGGCACAGTAGAAGATCAACAACTAAAAGATCACACCCCAGAGATCAAGCACAAATCAACATTCGAAGAGATTTTGAGGCCTAAGATTAGTGGTAAATAGATGAGGTGGCAACCAACAAAATCAAATCAAAACATTTGACTTCACTCTTGTATAAAGAGTTTGTAGCACTAAACAACAATTATCAAAGGGGAAATAAGCCACCGAATCCCAAAACTTTCAGTGGCTAATTCCACCTGTCCCAGGCCAACAAGCCGCCAAAAACACAGAAACAAGGGGAAGATGAATTTTGAGCTCGAGGCATGAATTTTGCAGACAAGTGACTAAAGGAGGTTATTAATATAATTATTTATATCAATTTTATCAGAGTTTTCCATATATCCTCAAAGATTTGTGACAAATATGAAGGAAAATGGGTTTAAGGTTATCCTATTTTGATTGTAGATCAACAACATGTGTTGAAGTGGGTATCCAACTACCTCATCACCACCTTGAAGACCTCTGCAGGTGTCGGGAATGTGAAGACTGAAGATCATTAAATTTTTGGGAAGGGATCAAGATCCATATTTTATGTAAAGATGTTGTATTGATTTCTATTATTTGTATATTAGATCCATTCCTATAGGATCCGAAACTGTTTTGTAAAGGCTATAAAGCATGTCACTTTTGAAGAAGTATAGGTTGGACTTTGGAGACTGGACCATATACTTTGTATTTCTAGGTTTTTTGAATATAGATCAGAAAATGAGCTTCTTTTGCCATTTATGTTCAGACTTTCATATTCTCTCTTATCTGTACTTGTACTTGAATATATCGGTCATTGTTTCATGTTTATCTGATGTATGATAACTATCAACTTGTCATTACATCCATAAAATAGAATCTGCATGTACTTCACTTAATAGATCTGGCCATTCATATGTACTTTGTGTATATGTTTCTGCTAGTATGTTAGGTATTCTCCATACACTCATCGTTTATTATCTTTCTGAACATATGTGGTTGAAAGCCTTGTCTATCTGAATGTGTTCATACATGTCTAGAGTGTGTGAGGTTTGAGTGAGTCCTCCATCTTGATCCATTTGAGTAAATCATTAAGAAATTAGTAAGTTACCAGACTTCTTCGAGCTACAACCTAGAAGGACACCTGGAGGGTTAACACACCATTCCATCCAACGACGGAATGAGGTCTTGATTTAACACATAAGCTATAGGGGGGTTTTGGCATTAGGCGCTACGACGCTGATCGCCCCTTTTCTATTCTCCAAGCATGCCCTCAAGAGTCCCAAATTCCTGAACTCCTAGAGGAACCCAAAATATCGCCACATGGCTCTGGCCTTCGGACCTTTCAACTTATCCTTGATACTGCACCCCAAACCTCCGAAGCCCCAGACTTTTGAAGGGTCCACCCTTACACATGGTGACGTACTAGACACAGAGGTAAGGACAGGTGGGTCTGGAGTACTCCACCCGCCAAATGGACCAAGTAAGCAGGTGTCAGGGGTGACATGCTATAAGGTAGAGACGACACGTGGCTCCTACAGTGGTGACATGTGTCACGTTTTAATGGGCCTATAGGGTCTACAATATGTATGAATCCAGGTGACACGTGGCACGTCAATCGTGGGTCCATGTCACCTTGGATGACATCACTATTCCATGTCACTCCGGACTGATGGAATTCCAAGCCCTTCGATCTCACGGTTAAGGTGTGGCCACATATACCCCTAGATCTATGGCCTCCGTTACTTCGTAACTTCGATGTTTGGGGGATTGTGGTGTGACTTCCTTCTTGCTCCTAGAGTGGTGAGCGTCAAACTGAACATGGTCTAGATCAAATAGTCGGTGGAGATCCCGAAGGGTTCCTAGATCTACGATCCTCGTCACTTTACAGCTCTAGCCTTTGTAGGTTTTGACATGATGGTGGTTCTGTTATCCCGAAGCAGGACTTCACTGAAGTACCGTATGTAGGTCCCTCTACTGGATGATTGGATAGTTAAGAGGGGTTCTTAATGAACTCCCCATATCCACGACTCTCATCACTTCGTAACTTCGACGTTGAAGGAGTTTCGTGCTATAATATCTATATTCTCCCGAAGTAGGACTTCGCCAAAGTTACGCGTAGATCCGACGACCATGGGGAATCCCAAATACCCTCGGATCTATGGCTCGCATTACCTTGCGATTAATGAATGGATCAAGGTTTAATGACAAGGCAGGTCTATCTGCCACGGTTAGGGAGAGCGCTAAGCGTCATTCAACGTCGTGATTAACCGTAACAATCAATTTTCTTTGGTCGATTTACAAATGGTAAGGTCGAAACACTCCAGAGCTGTGAACTCCCATAGTTTCGAAGCCATAAAGGCTTAACTCCTTTCGGTCTTAGCGTAGGGCTCCCAGACCTTAATAACATGGGTCCTTCGAAAACTCTCGTGGGATACGGGCTAATCTCTTAGCCGTGAATTGGTTAAAGGCACGGGCATGAGCCCTTGGTCACATGAGTGAAAGCTCTGAAGGAGGCGACCTCCTTCCATAAGGTTTGAACTTAGTATTCCCACCAAGCTAGATTCTAGAGGTCGAGAGGACAAAACCATGCCAGTAAATCCTACCCCGAAACTCTTGCAGACTTACATCCCATAGCTCTATAGCTGCTAAGCTGGGGGAAACATAATACCATTCAAAAGCATAGGTTCACAGAGATACAATACATATTTATACCTTAATCATTCAACACATAACTCAGTCATAAACATATAAATATATTCAATCATCATTTCCATTTCAATACATAGAGTATGAAAATACTTATCAGAAAACCAGAATTCATGAAGCGACTGCTGAAAGGGGTGCATGTTTCCACCCAACCATAGGCACATTCATTCCTTACGGATTTACCGCTGGTCACCCTCGAGCTAGACCATGATGCTCAGAGGGAGACTCTTTCTTCTTTCTCAGTGGCAGTTAGGGACAGAGGTTACCCTCCTCCTCCCACAGGATCTTAGCAACCATTTTTCTCTGTACCAAACAAGGAGGTTTGCATGAGTACTTATGTAACATCCCTGACCATCAACACCACCTTTTTTGGGCAACGCTATGAAAACACCTTGTCTGTACAACTGGCTTTGATACCATCTTATAACGTCCCCGACCATCAACACACCTCTGTCGGGCAATGCTACGAAAATACCTTGTCTGTACAACTAGCTCTGATACCATCTTGTAACATCCCCGACCATTAACGGATCGGAAAACGCCACTACGAAACATTTATATATAACATGCATATTTAATGAATTTAAATCAAATAACACAAAATTACTGCTACCATATAGACTGGAATGGAATTGACAGTAATGTCTACATGCAACAAAACACATGATAGCATTTCAAGAGTCACATACATGCATAACATATGTATTTAAGCACAAAAATGATACTTATCTTTTTACAGGAGTAAAACCACCAATTGCGTGCAGACCTTCCATGAACCTCCCAGCCTTAGACCACGCTACTCATCATGCTCAACAGTGGGTCACCCCCGAGATGGCACTAAGCTCCACCCAGGGCAAGGGAATCCTAGACTAGGCTGAGGTTATAAGAAACTTCATAGTACCACTAGAAGGATTCTTTATAAGATCCTTCTTACGCCCACTACTCATAGACTCTCATTCCCCACATGCATGTTCCATCTCGAGAATATGCACCTTCACTGCTCCACAGTCCATCGGTTGCTCCACTTCCCTTTTCAGGGTCTCGACAACAGGATGGATTAGGAATTCTCAAAGCTCCGTAGCTGGTGATGGACTCTCTCTAGGATAAAATCACTTCCCATCAAACTCTCTTACCTGGAGAGATTTGCTCATAGGCCTGACAACCTGCCTCTTCGATCACTTCAACTCAGTTCCAACTGGGTGAGGACAACAACGACAACAACATCATTATGCTAACACACGAGTGACGACAACAACAAAAAATGACATGGACACTGAAAATGACAATAACCAAACTTTAATACACAACACGGCTCAGGTGAATACAAATGTGTCAGGCTTCACAGGAGAACACAGATAAACTCCACGGGTTACTAATTTTAGGGAGCGTGAAAATATGCAGAGTTCGATGATGGTGGCCAAACGAGTTCTGCGAAGGATGGAAGAATGCAGAGCAAACCCACCCAATGAGATGACTCTCTATCTTTAACTGCATGCGCCCAGGTCGACACCTGTCTACCTGGAGATACATGCACTCCATTTAACATTTGTTTCCCTTTCCCAAGAACTTAGGATAGCTGGGTTTAATTTTCCCCACTTTAATATTTTCATTAATCATGAATATATTATAATATTCCCTTGGGTTAAGCCCCCAAGCTTATCCCCTCTTTCCTAGCCTCTCAGTCCCATCCCTTTTCCTACCTAGTGGATCTTCATCCCCCATCACTCTTTCTTTGTGGTCGATCTGCATGCATCGATGCATTTTATTAATAATTTGCATAATTACATATATAAAATCATGCACACTGACCTTAGCATCTAGGCTCTTCAGCCTAATAACACATAAGCCTACCAGCTTTTAATTACTTGGCTCACTAGCCTACAACATCATTACATTTAATAGGGGCTCGACCTTGGGGTATTACAATCCCCTCCCCTTATTTTTGCATTGTCTTGAGTGCAACTAATTTACATAATTTCAGCAAGATTTTCAAAATCTTCAAAAATATGCGAGTATTATTCCCGCATAGCATCCTCATGCTCCCATGTCACATCCTCATGAACGTACCAAGTCCACTGGACCTTTACAAGCCATGTAGCTCGATTCTGAAGCTGTTTTCTCTTCCGGTCCAATATGCACACCAGATGCACTTGCAAGACGCCTTCTTGCTCCACCTGAATCACATTCCAATCAATCACATGATTAAGATTATGTATATATTTATTAAGAAATGAAATATGAAACACATTATGTATAGTCATGGATGCAGGCAATGCAAGCATATATGCAACTGATCCAATCCTTTCTAGGATTTCAAATGGCCCACAATATATGGCTACCAACTTGGAATAATTTCCCAGCTTCAGGGAACTTATGTTTGCTTTCACTTTCAAGAAAACATGATCACCCACTTTAAACTCCATGTGGGTCCTATTCTTATCAGCATAGCTTTTCTGCTTGTCTTGTTCAACCTTTAAATTCTGCTTAATCTTCAACATTTGCTCTTCCATTTCCTTGATCAACTTTGTCCCAACCACTTCCCTATAAACTGGGTTATCCCAGCTTACTGAGGTGTTTCACTTTCTACCATAAAGTGCTTCAAATGGGCTCATTCTCAATGATGCTTGGTACCCATTGTTGTAAGCAAATTCTACCAAGTGTAGGTAGTCTTCCCATTTAGATGGTTTGTCCATCATATACGTCCTTAGCATATCTTCTATCACTTGGTTCGCCCTCTCTGTCTACCCATCAGACTCAGGATGATAAACATTGTTGAAGTTCAAATTTGTTCTGAACCCTTTGATTAACCCCTTCCAGAACTTTGAGGTAAATTTTGGGTCTTTGTCAGACACAATTGTTTTGGGAATACCATGCAATCGTGCTACTTCCCTCATATAAATATCAACAACATTAACTGCCTTGTGAGTAGTCTTCAATGGAATAAAATGGGCAACTTTCGTAAGCTTATCCACCACCACCGTGATGGAATCATGTTGCTTATTTGTTCTGGGTAATCCTGTGATGAAATCCAGTGTCACCACTTCCCAGTTCCACTCAGGAATGGGCAATGGCTGTAGCAACCCAACTGGGTGCCTATGCTTAACCTTGACCTTTTGACACTCCATACATATGACGATGTATTCGGCAATTTCCTTCTTCATACCTGACCAAACGTAATGGCTCTTGACTACTGCCACTGTTTTCTGATATCTAGGGTGCCCAACATAAGTCACATTATGCATTTCCTTCAAGATCATAATTTTCAATTCCTGAGAATTAGGTACATAAATTATGTTTTTGTACATGAGTGTTGATCCAGGTGGATATCAGTGGCCACCCATCTTTTCCAACTGGCTCAAAACAATTTTCTGACAATTTTGATAATTTACTATTTTTAGCAGTTTTTCGGGTCCTGAATTTCCAGAGCCGTTTTGAGGCCCTAAACGAAATTTCTTGGGAAAACGAGGAGCAACATGGATGCTCCTTAGATTTCAGTCACACAAAAGTTGTAGTCCTCGGATAGATATTTCTAATGAGGTATTGAGCATGTCAAACGAAGATCGTATGAAAAAGTTACGACCCCACGAAGTTGATGTACTGACTTACCCAAACGAGGCCCACATGTCTTTTGGCGCTTCATCTCCTAGGGTTAGGTTTTTGGATGTCTAGGGTTTTTGACATTCCTACTTATTGTAAAAAGGCCATTAGAGCCTCATTGTAAACATCTTCTAGCAAATGAGCACAACCATCAAATCTCTTCTCAAAGATAAGCCGCCACCATTCCAGCAAGCTTGTTTTCTGCTGCATTTTATAGTTTTAGCTTATTTCCTTATTGAATAGAATACCAGTTTTACTGTATCTTTTTTATTTTGTGTTAAGCACCTGTTAATAATCTGTATTCATTTCGTTCTGCTCATAAAATCCGGACCAGTGGTATCAGAGGGGTCTTCTCCTTGTCGTCTTAATGAGTGTCCCCAATGAGGTCGGAGTACAAAGAGTTGGGTCTCGAGCTTAATTCTCTTGAGGACAAAAGCTCTCGCACGCCCAAGTGACCTCTCATGGCAGGAGAAAAGAAAGATGACGGGACATGAGATCCTTTCAAAATGTTTCTTGAGGAATCCCTCAGGCAATAGAGGAACGGGATGATGGATAGTTTTGCTCAAATCCTTTGACAAATACCAATAGGCGACACATCTTCTTCGAGCGGAGGCGCCGCCTCCTTCAAGGTACAAATAAACTTCGATATTCCTATATTTGAAGGTCAGATAGACGCAGATATTGTAGACAAGTGGTTGAATCTACTGGAAGGGTATTTTTATGTCCATAACTTTTTGAATAGAGAAAATATTACTTTTGCGTTCCTCAGAGTCGTTCCCCATGTCAAAGATTGGTGGGAAACTTTCTATGAGCAAAAGGAAATAGAGGAACCCTCATTATTTATAGTCATGACCACCTACGAATCCTTCAGGAATTCTATTAAGGAACAATACTACCTTGTCAGAAGTTATGGCGACTTGTATACCAAATGGACCACACTGTGGCAAGAAAGAGACCAAGCAGTGCCAGATTTCACAAATATCTTCCATACCTTGCACACCAAGATGGGTAGCAAAGATTCAAAGCAACATCTAGTGCTCAAGTATCGTGGTGCTCTCCATAGATACATCCATACCGAAACGAAATTTCTGGACATCTCATCCTTGGGCGTGACCTACCGATATGTCGTCAAAATCGAGCAAAAGCTCAAACAAAAGACGTGACAATTTGGGCCTGGGAACCCCTCACAGCAAAAGCCAGGAAAGGGCGGCCCCAACACACAGAACACATGACAGAGAAAACATGGACAATATTAGGACAACCAATCCAAGCTACAAGCAAAGAAGGACACCGGAAAGACAGAGAAAGATACTGGGAAGTGGTGCGACTTTCATAAGAGCCGTTGGCATAACATTGTTGACTGCCGCTCAAAGAATTCGCTAGTGGCTGAAGTGAAAGCCTCCGAATAAGATGTGAGTTCTGACTTTGAGTCAGAAACAGAAAGGGAAAGATGGATCATTGATGCGGAACCCAATGCCACCATTGCTACCACCAAGCTCCAACCTAGTGTACTAGACGAGCCAGAAGAAGGAGAGTGCATCTTCCATTCACATATGTGGGTAAAAGGCACCCCACTGCACTTCATCATTGATAGCAGTAGCAAGAAGAACCTCATCTTAGCAAAGGTCGTCAAGTGGCTGGCCCTACCAACAACACCGCACCCAAAACCCTACACCATTGGATGGCTTCGCCAAGGCAGCGATCTTTGCGTTAGCTAACAGTGTCGACTTTCATACGACATCAAGCCCTTCAAAGACGAGGTATTTTGTGATGTTGCTCCTCTCGAAGTTTGTGATGTTCTTTTGGGCCAACCTTATTTATGGAAACGTCATGCTGTATATGAGTCTAGGCCTTGTAGTGTTATTATTACTTAGAACAGGAAATTGTACAGGATACCCGAGGCAGTCCCACCTAGTGCTATTTTCTAGATCTCTGCTAAGTAATGCAGTAAGGTCATCTCTCAGATGAGGAAGTTTGTCTTCTTCACGATTCACTCTCAGAATGATTGAAAGATCACAACCACATCCAGGGTCTCTGCGGTCAACCTTGTTAGAAAAGCAGGACCGTGGAGCAATAAAATAAAACAAATGCAGAAACAAAACACAGAAGATACACAATACAATAGAGACATAGATTTACATGGTTCACCCAGTGTGGGCTACATCCACCAGAGAAATTGCCAGGTCCTTCCTTTATTATTATCCAGCATATGAAGGGATACAACCTACAACAAACCCGTTGTAACTTCCTCTTCTTTCTCTCACATTCTCCTATCTCAGAATACAATGTTCACAATCAACCATAGCCACAATACATTTCCCTCATAAAAGAGGGTTGCCTTCTAGGGAAAAAAACCCTAACATAATCTCTATCATTAGATCTGTGACCTTATAATGAACGGTCTAGATTTACAATGAAATTACAATATACATTTACAAGGCAATTTTTCCTTCCGGGGCTTTGCCCCTGAACCCCCGCTGGGGTCCCGCTTGCCCCCAGACGCCGCAGAGGGGTACCCCCCTGTTGCCGTCCTTATACACACTTGCAAACGTGAGCTAAGTCCTGCTCACTTAGTGTGTCCTCGGAGGCACAATGCCTAGGTTCAAAGTCCACGCTGTCACTTTGACTTGAACCTCTTCCGTCTAGGCTAACTCCTAGGGA
>SNQJ01S0009333.1:119515-196871 GCA_010110895.2 Picea sitchensis
CTCCCCCGCGTGGAAGAGTGTACATACTTCTAGGATGTAAATACTTCATGGGGTATAAACACGGCTGGAAGTAAAGGACCTCTAAATCAGGAAGATAATCAGGCTCCACAACCAATAGACCTCTCCACACAGCAGAAGCAAGTAGATAAGGTCATGTAAGAATACTCAGATATCTTCTCCTCACCTACCGGGGTACCTCTGCACTGTCAGGTCAAGCACCCCATCGATCTGACCCCTGGCGCACTGATTCTCAATGGGTCAGTCTATCATCGCTCTCTATTAGAGAATGAGGAGATCAAGCGACAAATCTAAGAACTACTCCTCAAGGGGCACATCCATCCCAACTCATCACCTTGTGGGAGCCCAATCATGCTGGTATAGAAGAAAGATGGAACCTAGCGACTATGCATTGATTACCAGGCTCTGAATAAAATTGATGCAGGAGCATCGCCCATGACAAGCGAGCCAACATGGAAAGAAATGAACAACTGGACAAGTCCAGTCGAAACTTTTGAATTCTCATTCAAGATGATGCGCCAATGTATAAATGAACCATTTATGAAAGAGCGCCTTTTGTGTATTGTATCAGACCTCGAGCCATACGCTCTTGTCTAAAGTAGATAGGAGGCATTTAATAGATTTAATGCTGGTAGATAGGATGTTTAAGTCTTGATTTGATAGTTTATAGTCTAAGAGGGAAAACGAATATAGACACCCTCGTTGTGCATTGTAATATTATTGAAGCTGGAGAGCAGGGAGAGCAGCAGAGAATTGTATGAAGAACACCCATGTACAGATATTGAATTAATAGAATGAAGCTTTGATTCAAACTCATGGTCTGTGTTGTTTTCTCTGTGTGTTGATATTATGCTCATGAATGTTTGTTTTCTGGTTATGCATTTGCTTTGCATATGCTGTGCATATGATTTCATGTTATGAACTGAAGTCTGAAAGGGAGAGAGAATGAGTTTCAATTGTTTCTCTATCTGAGCCAGGAGATTCCTGCAAGGTGTGCAGTCAAATTCATCCGCAAGGAGTGCGTTGATGAAGGCTCAGTAGTTTAACTCTTGTTCTCATTCACCCAAAAGTAGAAGTGAGTCGTTGAAGCCGTGCAAGAAGTGCGCAGGCTGAAGAAGGAGTCTCAGTTGTTAATATGAGCAAAGGAGATTGAAGACTGCTGCTACAAGAAGTGCACAGAGTCGGAAGAATTCGACGCTTGGGAGGTGTTGAATGCTGAGCGCAAGGAATGCGCGTAAGTTCCCCTGAAGAATTAGAGTGGAAAAGGTCAGGAGGTATAGCACCTTCGTGGTATCGTTGAAAGAGATCCCAGGAGGTTTGGGTCGAGGAAGACTCGAGCAGAGGTCGCAAGCGCAGGCGTTGGAAAGTGGGTTCTGGAAGGAACACATAGCCATTTCCAAGAAATCTTTGAGGAGAAGAATCAACAGTCAGGATTCGTCGAGGAAAACTGCGAAATCCCGTCAGCCATTAGATTTCGGGAAGTTGCGCCAGGTTTAAGCCCCAGCGAGTAGAGGAGGAGTCCCGAAGGAGTCATCGGGATATTGGCGTCATCGGGATTTCCGGAGACATAGAACGCTAGCAAGTTGGAATCGCGATCCGCGATTTCCCGACGGGCGTTCTGGGCCGTCCATTGGCGAGTACGCGTGGCAGGAGATCTGGACGAGTCGGCGTTTGGAGCATCGGGTTTTCCAAAGGCAAGGAACTCTTGCATATAGGAATCACGATCGATGATTTCCCGATAGAATCTCAACCTTTGATCTCTGTAGGGACACGTGGAGAGAGATCCCAGATAGTTCGGAGTTCGGGATATCGGGATTTCCGGAGTCGTGAAACACTTGCAAATTGAAATCGTGATTCACGATTTCCCGATACGGTCGGAGCTGTTTGATCTGAGGGACACGTGTCTGAGGATCTGAAGGAATCGGGGTTCAACATTTCGGGGTTTCTGCATACAACGAAATCGCTGCATTAGAAATCGCGATTTCGCGATAGGGTTAAAGGCGCCCTAGTGGAGGACAGGTGTCGGAGGGTTGAGTCTCGCCATGAATCGGCGCCAGGTCTCATCGTAGATCGAGAATCAGGGATTCGTGAGGTGAGTAAATTGTGACCTCGTATGTACCGATTCCCTGACGGGGAAAATTCTCGATAAGAGCAAAGGAAAGCGTGAAGTAATTGTGGGAACCGAATCTGTGAGTGCAGGACTCGCGACCATGCGAGGTCCGATTTCCTGAGAGGGCAAAGGGAGATCATCAGGAGGATCTTGTGGGTGTAGAAAAGTCCCGATAAGGGATTTGAAGAGCAATTCAGCTCTTCGGGCCGAAGGAAAAGAAGGTCCTGGAGAAGTGGGCGTGCCCTGGGTGGCGCGTTTGCGTCAAAAATCATAGTCAGAAACTGGTACCCAATTCCCCAAATCGACGACCTCCTTGATCAAATCATGGGGGAAAAATACTTTAGTAATATTGATCTGAAGTTTGGCTACCACCAGGGCTCGATAGAACAAACATATGTATGGAAGACCGCTTTCAAGTGAAAGGAAGGCCTTTTTGAATGGTTGGTAATGCCGTTTGGTTTGAAAAATGCTCCAACCACTTTCATGAGGATGATGAACGATATCATGTGACCATTCACCAATAATTTTGTAGTGGTGTATCTGGATGACATTCTCATTTACAATAAGACTTGGGCCGAACACTTGCAACATATTCAGTAGGTTCTGCACACCTTGAGGCAACACAAGCTATACAACAACTTGGAAAAATTCTCCTTCAGCATGGACAGGGTCCATTACCTGGGCTACATCGTTCATCAACATGGCGTACATGTGGATCCAACCAAGATCCAAGTCATCCGTGACTGGCCAACCCCAACCACACTCAATGAGCTTCGAAGCTTCTTGGGCCTTGCCAATTTCTACAATAGGTTTGTGTTGGGATTCTCCCATATTGCATGGGCCCTCAGCCAAGTAACCAGGGGTAGTGGTAAGGCAAAATTTGCGTGGGGCCGGTCCCAACAACAAGCATTCGATGATTTGAAGCTGAGCTTGTGCTCTACCCTAGTAATTTCACTACCAGATCTACAACAACCCTTTGAGATCAAGGCATATGCTTCAAACTATGTCGTGGGCACCATTCTCACTCAGCACGACCACCCGATGGCCTATCATAGTGAGACATTATCAGATGTGGTCCGTAAGTACCCTACTTACGACAAAGAAATGTACTCCATTGTGCAAGCATGCCGCCAGTGGAGACATTATATTCTTGGGAAGGAGACAATCATCCACACTGATCATAATCCATTGTAGTTCATGTAGACATAAAGAAAATTGTAGAATGACCGCCATCAAAAGTTGTCCACATACTTGCAACAATTCCACCTCAACATCAAGTATAAAACAAGAATCACCAACCATGTCATTGATTGCCTCAGCATACCGCCAGTCACAACACTCACCACAGTGCTAGACTCTTGCAGCCATGAGACCTCTGGATGGCCCCAACTCTATGAGACAGACCCAAACTTCGCCACCACCTACCAAATGTTGGGTGCAAACACAATTGCCAATAATTTCCATCTTCAGGATGGGTTGTTGTGTTGTTTGGGCCATATCTGTGTTCCATCAAGCGAGCGAGCAAAGTTGATCCGGGAATCCCAATACAGTCAGGTGGAAGGACACTTCGACATCGAAAAGACAATGGCGATTCTACAAAAACATTTTTACTGGACGAAACATCGACATGAGGTCATCAAGTATATTAGGTCCTGCACTGCTTGCACTATTGCCAAACCGACCACTAAGAAACAAGGCATGTACACCCCTCTTCCTACTCCTGACAGGCCATGGGAATCCATCTCAATGGACTACATGTCGGGCCTCTCATCCACCAAGCGGGGAAATGACTATGTTTTTGTGGTTGTTGATCACTTTTCTAAGATGGCGATTCTGGTTGCCTGCAAGAAGAGCATCACAACAGAGGCCACTACCAAGCTCTTCTTTGAACGAGTCTAGGTACATTTTGGAATTCCAAAAACCATTATCTTAGATCAGGACAATTAATTTCTCAACACATTCTAGTCGAGCCTATGGTCAATGCTGGATACCAAGCTCACCAAATCAACGAACTTCCACCCCTAGACAGATGGCCAAACCGAGGTCGTAAATCGAATGATTTTGCATATCCTTTGCATGTATAATTCCAAGCACCCTCACACATGGGATGAGAGCCTTCCCTATGTCCAACATAACTACAACTGAGACCTGCATATCTCAACCGACCACAATCCCTTTCAGGTGGGGTTGAGATTCCAACCATTGGGTCCCATAGATGTTGCACTTCCCCTTGTGGTCACCTCGACCAACTCATCTCCTACTCCAACTGAAGCTGAAAAATCCACCCGGTTCATTGAGTGGATCCAACACATCTGCTAATAGGTTTAGGATATCCTACATAAGTCCAATGATAAGTACACGCAATGCCATGATCAACATCGGGTGCCACATAAGTTTCAGGTGGGCGACAAAGTTTGGTTGCACTTACAGAAATAATGCCTTGTAGGACACCATCGAAAGCTTCACCCACTTTGTTATGGGTCGTACATCATCACCAAGGTCGTGGGGGTAATGCTTTTGATCTCAACATTCCTCCTTTCCTTGGCTTGCACCTAATGTTCAACATGGATCTCCTTCGCCCTTATTTCCCACCATTATTGGACACCTCAGAAGTAGCAGAACAACTGACACCAACAAATCTCAACCCATACTACATACAACAGGCATCATGTGATCAAATTTTGGACACACAGATCAAGGGCACTCGATAACAAATGATCCAACTTTATCGATTCGTCAAAGTAGGGCAGCTCCTGCATCAAGGCAAGTGGCTCACCCGGGGCCAAATTCAACAGAAATTTCCTCATCTGATGGGGGAACTCAACGTGATGGAGACCATTGCTTACTAAGGAGGGAGGATTGATCCAGGTGGATATCGGTGGCCACCCACCTTTTCCAACTGTCTCAAAACAATTTTCTGGCAATTTTGATAATTTACTATTTGTAGCAGTTTTTCGGGTCCTGAACTTTGGGAGCCGTTTTGAGGCCCTAAACAACGTTTTTTTGGGAAAATGGGGAGCGACATGGAGGTTCCTTTAATTTTTCTCACACAAAAGATGTAGTCCTCAGATATATCTTTCTAACAAGGTATTGAGCACGTCAAACGAAGATCGTATGAACAAGTTATGATCTCGGGAAGTTGATGTACTGACTTACCCTAATGGGGCCCACATGACTTTTGGCGCTTCATCTCCTAGGGTTAGGTTTTTGGATGTCTAGGGTTTTAGACATTCCTGATTATTGTAAAAAGGCCTTCAGAGCCTCATTGTAACCATCTTCCGATGAATGAGCGCAGCGGTCACATCTCTTCTCAGAGATAAGCCACCACCATTCCAATAAGCTTGTTTTCCATTGCATTTTACAGTTTCAACTTATTTCTTTATTGAATAGAAAACCAGTTTTACTGTATCTCTGTTATTTTGTGTTAAGAACCTATTAATAATCTATAGTCATTTCATTTCGCTCATAAAATATGGATCAAGTGTTCCATCAGCTTCCAATTTATAATATTCCACTTTTTGTAGCATATTACCTTGCTGTAGCTTTGCTACCAATTCCATGTATTGCAAATCTGCATTTGCAGCTTCCAAAATTATACCTTTAATATCAGTTTGATACATGCTAATGGTCGTAGCATGTAGTTCATGCACTCTTCTGCTGAGTGCATCAGCCACTTTGTTATGCTTTCCTTTGATATGCTTGATATCAAAGTCATACTCACAAAGGAATTCCAACCACCTACTCTACCTAGCATTTAGAGTTGGTTGGTCAAATAGATATTGCAGACTATGATGGTCTGTCTTGAGTTCAAAACTCCTTCCCATGAGGTAATATCTCCATTTCTTTAGTGCATGTACAATGGCTACCAATTCCAAATCATGAGTTGCATAGTTCTTTTCATGCTCTTTCAATTTTCTAGACTCATAACATATTACAAACCCATTCTAGCCGAGGACTCTTCCTAGTTCTTCTTCGCATGCATATGTACACACTACAAAATATTCATTTGAATCTACAATCCTCAGGATTGGAGCATTGGCTAACAACTGCTTCAATTGCTGGAAACTTCTCTCACATTCTTCTGTCCATTGAAATTTCTTCTCCTTCCTTTGCAAGGAAGTGATGGGGTGAGCTATCCTTGAGAACCCTACAATGAACCTTTTGTAATAGCCAGATAGACCCTTAAAGGATCTAAATTCTGTCACATTCTTTGTGATGCAGGAGAATCGCAAGCAACCAACCAAGTGAGCGTGAAGACGGAAGACAGCTGGAAGACCACCAACGCACGTTTTTAAATATTTTAGAAACATTAATGTAATAGTTAAAGGGAAGTGTACTTGAAATCATCCGCAAGGAGTGCGTTGACGGAGGCTTAGAGTTTATCTTTGAAAGCTCAGGAGAGATACCGTTGTTCTCATTCCCGTAGAAGTGCAGGTGAGGCACATAAGTCGTGCAAGGTGTGCACAGGCTGGTTGGAAGTTTAGAACTTCTCAACTAAAGGGTGAGTTGAAGGACTGCTGTTGCAGGAGGGTGCACAAAGTTGAGATAATCAAATACTTAGAAGTATTTGAAGGTTGCCGCAAGGAGTGCGTGCAAGAGTCTTTTTGAAGACTCGATTTTGTAAAGAAATCTCATAAGGAGTAGTGTCTTTGAATACTTCAAAGGGAGACAGAGCGAAGTCACTTTGCAGAGGTCAAGTGCAGGTGAAGGGATATTTTGGCCATTTCGCAGAAACCTCAAAAGAGGGAACGAACAGTCAAAATTCTCTGTGGAGAATTCTCGAAGTCACGAGGACTGTAGGATCTAGAGAAGTTGCAGGGTGGTTAAAGGTGAGCAAGCTTTCCACTCTAGGATCCAGAATCAACGTGGACCATTGATCGTGATTTGCACCAACTGTCAGATCATTTCGGCATTTTGGGGATCCTAATGCCAAGGAATTGAGCACAGTGAAACGAAAGTCCCGAAGTCGCGAGTTGCGACAAGAATTGGATTAGAGTTTTGGGATTTTGGCATTTCGAGTGTCAGGAAACGGAGGAGACAATGCTTTGGGAGTGAGAGTCCCAAAATTATGAAAGAGTGACAAGTGGCAGGAGTCTACGTTAGAGATAGGAGGTGGTTGTGTGGACAGGTGGTGTGTCCTCGTCAAAGAGACAACGTCAATCCTTGTTGACTATTTCGGAGTTCGGAGGTTAGAGAGTTGGGAGTTTTGCATCTAGATTCATGAAATCGTGAAGTCCAAAATCCCGATGAAGTGAGAAGTCCGTCGTGGGGCTAGCCTTTGCTGAACATGTCGAGATTTGACATTTCGGCATTTTCGAGGACAAGGGATCGGGGTTCTCTATTCCGAGATTCCCGAAATCGCGAAACGCGATAACAATTTCCGCGAATCGACATTTCGGGTTTCAACAGTTGAAGGGTCGAGAAACTTGGAAGGAGAAGTTGCAAAATCTGAAGTTTCAAAATCATGAAAGGTGTGATCATATTGTTTGATCGGAAGATTTGAGTTGGTGCCTAATGTTTGTTCAAGCGGGCTCAACCCATAAGGACCTGTGGATACACTGTTGTGTGTGAAGGGTATTCCTGAGGGAAAACCAATGAGTCAATCAGGCTCAAAGGGAAGATTAGAACGATCCTGTGTGGACCTTGGACCTGTGGGTTTGGGGGTCTTCACCATTTGGTATCAGAGCCCAGAAAGAGTCTTTGCTTTCTATAGTAGAGAAAAAAAAAAGGAAAATATTTCTTAGCCATGCCGCCAAGAAGAAGAGACAAACCAATGCCTGATCCAACAGTGGAAAGGGAAATGCGTGAACTACGTGCCAGGTTTGATGCCATGGAGACAACACAAAGGCACACAGTTGACACTGGGGATATCAGTGAGGCTGACAGTGAAAATGAAGCTATACATGGAGAAGAAGTCACAGTTGAAGATGCTGTAGACGAACGCCTATTCAGGGCTGTTGCAAGGATAGGTGCCAGAGCAAAGATGGAAATTCCCATGTATGAAGGGAACTTAGATGTTGAAGAGCTTCTAGACTGGATTAGAGCTCTGGATAAATATTTCGACTATGAGGATGTCGAGGAAGACCGAAAAGTCAAACCTGCTGTCACTAGACTTAAAGGGCACACAACATTATGGTGGGATGAACTGCAGGCTGACAGACGCTGCAAAGGCAAGTAGAAAATCAAGAGTTGGGATAGAATGGTTGCGAAGATGAAGGCAAAATTCATACCCAAGGATTATCAAATTACTCTGTTCCAGAGAATGAAGAATTTGAAACAGAAGCTGATGTTAGTAAAAGATACACTGAAGAATTCTACAAACTAAACATCAGAGCAGGTCATCGGGAAAGCGATGATGAAAAGGTTGCCAGATACATGAATGGTATAAGGTATGACATCCAATATGAGATGAGCATGATGATCATTCAGACTGTAGAATATGCTTATCAGATGGCTCTGAAAGTTGAAGAGAAGCTGAGCTGAAATCAAGGTCAAAGAGGCCGAGGCATAAGTCAAGCTAGAGGCAAAATAATTGCCCAAGATAGAGCTTAGAAACTTCAAGAAGAGGGGAAGAAACCTCAAACTCAGCATGAGAGAGGAGGAAGCTCACAGAGGGGACAATATGATGATAGGAATACCTTTTCTCGAGCCAGAGGAAGAGGAAGAGGCAGAGGTGGAGAAATAAAATGCTTTACCTGTGGAAAAAATGGACATAAATCCTATGAATGTCCAGACAAAAAGAAAGAAGGAGGTGAAACTCACATTGCTGAAGCACAAGGACGGAATGTTGAGGTAGACGATGTTGAGAGCGGAAAATCACTGATGATGAGAAAAATTCTCTTAACGCCAGAGAAGGAGGCAGAGAACCCAACCCAAAGGAACAAAATTTTTCAGACTGCTTGCAACACCAAAGACAGGGTATGCAAAGTCATCGTGGACAGTGGTAGCACAGACAATCTCGTTTCTACAGAGATGGTAGAAAAGATGGAGCTGGAGACTATTGAACATCCAAGCCCATACAGAGTTTCATGGCTACAAAAAGGACATCAGGTAAATGTCACTAAACAATGTTTAGTTGAATTTAAAATAGGAGGATATAAGGATGAAATATTGTGTGATGTCATTCACATGGATGTTTTTTATCTATTGCTGGGTAGACCATGGCAATATGAAAGAAATGTGATTCATGATGGGAGAATGAACACATACACCCTAGAGAAGAATGGGAGAACTCACATGTTGTTTCCGATTAAGGATAAAGAAGTGAAATCAGAAGTGAGCAACACTATACTTCTCATGAGTGGGAAGGAACTTCTTAAGGAGGTTAAGAAGAAGGAAGACATACAATACATCGTGGTCAGGAAGCCTAGAATTGTTTTGACCAGTACAAGAGTGGATGATTTACCAGAAGAAATCCAGAAGTCGCTGGAAGAGTTCACTGATATAGTAGTGGATGAACTACCTCGTTCGTTGCCACCGATCAGAAGTATAAGTCATCACATTGACCTTATACCTAGAGCCAGTTTACCAAAGAAAGCAATGTACAGATTGACGCCGCATGAGAATGAAGAAGTCAAGAGACATGTCCAGGATTTAATGGACAAAGGATTGGTTAGAGAGAGCTTGATTCCATGCGATGTTCCAACAATGCTCAGCCCAAAGAAAGATGGAGGCTGGAGGATGTGTACAGACTCGAGGGAAATCAACAAGATTACCATCAGATATAGATTTCCTTTGCCAAGGATGTATGATTTGATGGATTGCTTGAGTGGAGCAAGATTCTTTTCAAAGATTGATTTGAAAAGCGGATATCATCAAATCCGAATGAGAGAAGGTGATGAATGGAAGACATCATTCAAGACAAATGAAGGGTTGTATGAATGGCTTGTTATGCCATTTGGCTTAACAATTGCACCTAATACTTTCATGAGATTGATGAATGAAGTCCTGAAGGATTTCATCGGAAAATTTGTCATTGTATATCTTGACGATATATTGATTTTCAGTAGGACAGAAACAAAGCACTTGAAGCATTTGGCTACAGTGATGAGGAGACTACAACAACATAAATTGCTGATAAATATGAAGAAATTGTCATTTATGAGGACATAACTCATTTATTTGAGTTTTGTTATCTCTGCAAATGAGTTGAAGATGGATCCGGGTAAGGTAGAGGCGATTAAGAATTGGTCATCACCAAAGAGTATATTTGAAGTTAGAAGCTTTCATGGATTGGCTAGTTTCTACAGGAAATTTATCAGAAATTTCAGCGAAATTAGCGCACCAATGATGGACACGGTGAAGAAAAGACATAAATCTTTTCACTGGACAGAAGAAGCAAAGAAAAGTTTCAACCTGCTGAAGAGGATGATTACTGAACAACCAATTCTGGTGTTGCCAGATTTTAGTAAGACGTTTCAAGTCAGGTGTGATGCTAGTGGATTTGCAATTGGAGCGGTCTTGAGCCAAGACGACAGGCCGGTCACATACTTTAGCGAAAAGCTGAATGAAGAAAAGATTAAATATTCAACATACGACAAGGAATTCTATGCGGTCATACAAGCGCTGAAGAAATGGAGACATTATTTGGTTCCTAAAGAGTTTGTTTTGTACAACGATAATCACACTTTGCAATTGATGACTCAATAGGAAAAGTTGAACCAGAAGCATGCGAAATGGGTTGAATACATGCAGAATTTTACTTTTGTAATTAAACATATTTCTAGAACTGCTAACAAAGTTGTTGATGCTTTGAGCAGGAAATGTTTGCTGATGCAGGAATTTAGAGTCAAAACATTGGGTTTTGATAACCTTAGGGACATGTACATAGATGATCCAGATTTTAAAGAAGCGTATGAGGCATTTGAGAATCTAATTCTCAGGGACATAAGTAAATGGACTAAGTATATGATCCAATATGGATTATTATTCAGGGGCAATCAGTTATGTATTCCAAAATGCTTAATGAGGGAGAATCTGCTGAAAGAAAAACATAGTGGAGGATTGGCCGGACATTTTGGTCATGATAAGACGTTCTCAAAATTAAATGGCTCAGATTTTTGGCCAAGGATGAGGACATATGTTAAGAGATTTGTGGATAGATGTAGAATTTGTCATCACACAAAGGGAAAAAGGAAAAACATAGGGTTACACCAGCCATTACCCATACCTGAGAGGCCGTGGGATGCAGTGAGCATGGATTTTATATTGGGGCTGCCAAGAACACAAAGAGGATTTGATTCAATCTTTGTGGTGGTAGACAAATTTTCAAAGATGACACATTTCATACCATGCCAGAAAACCAGCGACGCAACACATATTGCGAACCTGTTTTTGAAAGAAGTCGTCAGACTTCACGGCTTGCCAAGGAGTATTGTTTCAGATAGAGATACCAAGTTCGTGGGACATTTTTTGGAGGAATTTATGGAAGAAGCTGGGGACAAGTTTGTCTTTTATCTCATGTTATCATCCTCGGATGAATGGGCAGACATAAGTTGTGAACAAGAGCTTGGGAGATTTGTTGAGGAGTCTAGTGACTGAACAACATAGTCAGTGGGATCACATTCTGCCACAGATGGAATTTTCTTATAATGATTCAATCAACAAAAGCGCAGGGCATAGTCCATTTCAAATTGTATATGGAATGTAGCCAAGGGGAGTTTCTGAATTAAAAGATATGGAACAAAATGAAACTAGAAGTGCTAGTGCAGAGGATTTTGCAGAGGCAATGAAGGAACTTCACATCCAAGTGAGGGAATGTTTGCAAAATTCGAATCAAGAGTATAAACACAGAGTAGATCAACACAGGCGAGAACTTCAATTTGAAGTTGGTGATCTGATTCTTGCACATCTGAGAAAAGAAAGGTTCCCAAGGGGAACATATAACAAGCTAAGGATGAAAAAGATTGGACCATGTAAGGTCATGAAGAAATTTGGGGCAAACGCATATGAGATCGAATTACCCAATGGGATCGAAATTTCACCGATATTCAACATCTCAGATTTGTACCCTTACAGAACCGAAGAAGCAGGAGAAGATAGTGAAAAGACATAGGTTTAGTGGACTAAACAAATGCCTGTAGCTGAAAAACCACAGATGGAAAGTATACTCGACAAGAGAATCAACAAGAGGACTAGGAGAAAAGAGTATTTTGAATACTTGGTCAAATGGAAGGGACATCCAGTTGAATATGCCAGCTGGGAAAATGAAGCAGAAATTCAGAAGCAAGGAAAGACCGTGCAAGAGCTCATGAACAGGAGTTCATGAAAATTTTCAAGCAAGGGAGTATGATGCAGGAGCATCGCAAGCAGCCAGCCAAGCGAGCGTGAAGGCGGAAGACAACTGGAAGACCACCAACGCACGTTTTGAAATATTTTAGAAACATTAATGTAATAGTTAAAGGGAAGCGTACTTACATATTGTAAATAGATCTTGAGCGGTTGCTCTCATCTGTAAAACAATAGGGCATTTATGCATAGTAAATGAAAGTAGGTAGATTTAAATTCCAAATTTGATAGTTTTAGTACCAGGAGGGAAAACAGATATAGACACCCTCGCCTTTGTATCATTATTCAGTATTGTATCATTGAGATAGAGCAGAAGAAGAGAGTTGAAGCAGAAAGTTGTATAGAAGAACCCATGTACAGAAGTTTGAATTAATGAAAAGAGCTTTGATTCAAATTCATGGTGTTATGATGCTTTCTGTGTATACATGTTGAATGGTATGCTTATGGTTGTTTATTCTCTCTGTTATGCATTTGCTTTAATATTGTGTGAATGTATGATTTCATGTTGAATGTTTGAAGTCTGAGAGAGAGAGGAAATGAGTTTCAATTGTTTCTCATCCTGAGTGAGAAGTTCCTACAAGGAGTGCAGTGAAATCGTCCGCAAGGAGTGCATTGACGGAGGTTCAGATTTTATCTCTGAAAGCTCAAGAGAGATACCGTTGTTCTCATTTCCGCGGAAGTGTGGGTGAGGCACAGAACCCATGCAAGGTGTGCGCAAGCTGGTTGGAAGCTTAGTACTTCTCAACTAAGGGGTGAATTAAAGGATTGTTGTTGCAGGAGAGGGCACAGAGTCAAGAACTCAAATACTTAAAAGCATTTGAGGGATTGCCACAAGGAGTGCATGCAGGAGTCTTTTCGAAGGCTCGAAATTTCAGAGAAAGATCAGGAGGGTTAGTGCCTTGAGATAAACAAAGGAGAGATGAAGCAAAGTCGCTTTGTAAAAGTTAAGTCCCAGTGGAAAAACCTTGGTTTATTTCGCAGGAGTTATCAAGGATAAAAGAGCGGTCGAAATTCTCTGTGGACAATTCCCGAAATCACGAGGACCGTAGGATCCAGGGAAGTTGCAGGGTGGTTAGAGGCAGGCAAGCTTTCCACTCTAGGATCTAGAATCAACGTCGACCATTGATCGTAGTTCGCACAAGCCGTCGGATCATTTCGGCATTTCAGGGATCCTAATGACAAGGAGTCGAGCACAGGGAAATGAAAATCCCGAAGTCGCAAGTTGCGAGAAGAATTAGCGTGGAGTTTCGTGATTTCGGCACTTCGGGTGTCGGGAAATGGAGAAGGCAGCACTTTGGGAGAGAAAGTCTCAAAAGCCCGAAAGCCGGGAAGAGTGACAGATGACAGGAGTCTACGTCAAAGGTAGAAAACTTCAAGGATGACAGGTGGTGTATCTTCGTCAATTGGCGGAGTCAAACCTTGTTGACCGTTTTGGNGAGAGAGAGAGAGAGAGAGAGAGAGAGAGATAATGAGTTTTAATTGTTTCTCAACCTGAGTGAGGAGTTCCTGCAAGGAGTGCGTTGATGGAGGCTCATAGTTTATCTCTGAAAGCTCAGAAGAGATACTATTGTTCTCATTCCCGCATAAGTGTAGGTGAGGCACAGAAGCCGTGCAAGGTGTGCGCAGGCTGGTTGGAAGTTCATAACTTCTCAACTAAAGGGTGAGTTGAAGGACTACTATTGCAGGAGGGTGCATAGAGTCGAGATAATCAACTACTTAGAAGTATTTGAAGGTTGCCGCAAGGAGTGCGTGCATGAGTCTTTTTGAAGACTCGAGTTTGTAAAGAAAGCTCAGAAGGAGGAATGTCTTTAAATACTTCAAAGGGAGACAGAGCGAAGTCACTTTGCAGAGGTCAAGTGCAGGTGAAGGGATATTTTGGCCATTTCGTAGAAACCTCCAAGAAGGGAATGAACGGTCGAAATTCTCTATGGAGAATTCCCGAAGTCACGAGGACTGTAGGATCTAGAGAAGTTGCAGGGTGGTTAAAGGTGAGCAAGCTTTCCACTCTAGGATCCAAAATCAACGTGGACCGTTGATCGTGATTTGCACTAGCCGTTAGATCATTTCAACATTTTGGGGATCCTAATACCAAGGAGTTGAGCACAGTGAAACGAAAGTCACAAAGTCGCGAGTTGCGACAAGAATTTGATTAGAGTTTCGACATTTCGGGTGTCGGGAAACGGAGGAGACAACGCTTTGGGAGCCAGAGTCCCGAAATTCTGAAAGAGTGACAAGTGGAAGGAGTCTACGTCAGAGATAGGAAGTGGTTGTGTGGATAGGTGGTGTGTCCTTGTCAAAGAGACAGAGTCAATCCTTGTTGACTATTTCAGAGTTCAGAGGTTAGAGAGTTGGGAGTTTTGCATTTGGATTCACAAAATCACGAAGTCCGAAATCTCGATGAAGTGAGAAGTCTATTGTGGCTCCAGCCTTTGCTGAACGTGTTAGGATTCGTAATTTCGACATTTTCGAGGATAAGGGATCGGGGTTCTCTGTTTCGAGATTCCCGAATTCGCGAAACGCGATAACAATTTCGGTGAATCGACATTTCGGGTTTCGATAGTTGAAGGGTCAAGAAAATCGGAAGGAGAAGTCGAGAAATCCAAAGTTTTGAAATCACGAAAGGTGTGATCATATTGTTTGATCGAAATATTTGAGTTGGTGGTTAGTGTTTGTTCAAACGGGCTCAACCCATAAGGAACTATGGATACACTGTTGTGTGTGAAGGGTATTCCCAAGGGAAATCCAATGAGTCAATTAGGCTCAAATGGTAGATTAGAACGATCCTGCGCATACCTTGGACCTGAGGGTTTGGGGGTCTGCACCACTTTGGCGCTGACCATTCTCTGATGGCTTCTATCTTCTCAGGATCCACAACTATCCCATCTTTTGAAATGATATGCCCCAGATAATGAATTTTGTTTTGATAAAATGAGCACTTTCTCAATTTGACATACAATTGGTGCTCTCTTAGCACTTGCAACACCATCCTTAGATGATGTTCATGTTTTTCCTCTAACTTGGAATACACCAGAATGTCATCCAAAAAGACTATGATGAACTTGTCTAGATATTCTTTGAATACACCATTCAGTAGGCACATGAAAACAACAGGTGCATTTGATAACCCAAATGGCACCACTATGAATTCATAATGACCATAGCTTGTTCTGAATGTGGTCTTGCTGATGTCTTCATTTGTTATCCTTACCTGATGGTACCCTGACTTGAGATCTATTTTTGAAAATATCTTGGCATCCTTCAACAGATCAAAGAGATCATCAATCCTTGGCATAGGATACTTGTTCTTAATAGTCACTTTGTTCAGCTGTCTGAAATCGATGCACAATCTCAATGTTCCATATTTATTATTCATGAATAATACTGGGGCACCCCAAGGTGACACACTTGGGTGTATATACCCCTTCTTCATAAGTTCTTCAAGTTGCAACTGCAGTTCTTTCAACTCTGGTGTACTCATTATGTAAGGAGATTTCAACACTGGAGTTGCTCCAGGCATCAGGTTTATAGATAAATCCATATCTTTCTTTGGGGGTAGACCGGGTACCTCCTGGAATACATCTTCAAAATCCTTTAATACTATATGGTATTCAATATTTGACACCTTATCTTTAGGTGCTTCTTCCATATGAGCTGCAAATATTTGACAACCTTTCCTATATCACTTCTTCAACTGTATTGATGAGATTTCTCTCATAGTAACTGCTCTGGGAATTCCTTGGACTCATCTCTGATTTCCTTCCTCATCCAAGCAAGTGAATGCCTTTCTATGACGGTCTAAGATGGCATAGTGATGGTCCAACCAATCCATCCCTATTAGACAGTCATAGAAACCTAAAGATAAGATGTTCAATTCAACTCTTGTGCTTAGCCCGTTCATGTCCACTGGACATGACTTAACCAACTCAGTAAATTTTCTTTTGGTTCATGTAGCCAACTGCACTAACCAAGATTTTCCATGCTTGTTTCTTGGAAAATTCAAACTTTCCACCATCTTGGGATCTATATAACTATGACTAGCCCCTGAATCAATTAAAATAGTAAAGGTATGGTTATTGATCATACCTTCAATTTCAATCATGTGTGAATTAAAATTAACTTGCTTGTTGTCCAGGGTTGCATAGATCCTTGGTATTCTACTGCCCATGTCTTCTAGTGTTTCTGCTTGTTGAACATTGTGGACAGCTCTCATTTTGCTATTTTTGTGGGGACAGTCTCTATACTTTTGGTCCCCTTGACAACCCCAACATTGAATGGGCGCCTACCTTGGCCTTTGTCCCCCTGCCTCAACCATCCTCTGCTCTCTAAAAGATGGCTGCCCTTGAGGACTATTTCTGAAAAAGGGAGGCTTGTTTCCCTTCTCTCTCTGCTCTTTCTTGAACTTCTTCTTGTCATCCCAAGCCTTCCAGACAGTGGACTTTTCTCCTTGTTTCTCATATAAGAATTTTTCTTTCCTTATAGTTTCTTCCATAGTTTTAGGATCATCATACTGGATCTTGTCACTGATGGGAGGTGGTAGTCCACTCAAATACCTTTGAATTTTGACAGTCTCATGCTTGATGAAAGGAATGTAATTCATCAATTCCAAAAACTTTCCTTCATATTCATCAATAGTCATGCTACCCAGCTTGAGTTCAAAGAACTCTTTCATCTTTCTGTCATAGTATCTCTTAGTCAAGTATTTCTTTTCGAAATACTTCTTGAATTCCTTCCAAGTGGCATTTTTTTTCTTTAATGTGTTGTACCTGCACAAATTGATCCCACCACATGGATGCCTTTCCTTTCAGTTGATACATTGCAATTATCCCTTCTGCATGAGAGGAGTAATTATGTAGTTGGAAATATTTCCTCATGCCAAGAAGCCATGTCTCAACATCTTCCTCCTTCTGGTGTTCTCCACCAAACGTAGGAGGCTTAATCTTGTCCATTTCTCCCTTCAGCTCATCCACTCCAGATCTCCTATGCTTTCTGGTAGGAGATGGACTTGAACTACTATGTGCTCTAATCTTGGAGTGTCTTTGGGAGTGATGATGGTGTCTACCAACACTCCTTATTTTCTCTTCTCATCAGGGGACCCGTGATTTCCTGATTTACGAGATTCACTCTCCTTATCCAATTTCCCTTCTATCCTTTCTAGACTCTCTATCAACTTTAGGTTGGATTCTCCTTGTTGATCCCTGGCTTTCATGAGATTTTTGTTATCTGCTCGGTGATGCTGGACACATTTCAGTGATTTTAATCATGTTTCCTTCCTTATCTATCTCTTCTCCATGCCCATTGGAGTTTGATCCTTCAGCTCCCAAATGGACATCCATTCCTTTAGCTTCATTCTCAAAACTGGAAGCATTCTATGCCTCCTCCATTCCTCTGCACTAAGTGACAATTCAATTCGATTATGATAATCATTAACTCTGCAAACACAATGTGTAGTCAACCAAATTTTATTAGGCCAACAGTTCTTAACAATTTCCACAATATTCATAAACCAATTTGATTCAAGAAAACGTTTAGATTTCATTATATGGTTCTCGAGAAATCAAGAATGCCCACAGATCTTTTCTTTTTGAGCTTTGCTCTATTCTGCAACAATTTTTGGGCACTATCCCCTTTCCCTTAGCCGTCAACCCATGCGACCACGACTATGGCCAAGCGCTAGATCGATAGGCGCTTACTCGAGACTTCGGGCCTCCAGCCTCGAAAGTTTCAAAGCACATTTCAACAATCTCTCGGAGTTCCGGATTAACAAACTCACGAAGTAGGGTGGATCGACAATCCATGACTACCCAACATCTAACGGTTGACAACCACTGTGGGACTTCAGGCCTTTGAGCTTCGGGGCTTTAGAGATTTGGAGTTTCGAAGCTTCAGGCTTCAGAAGTTTGTGCATCAGCACACCCCACTTCTCTCGAACCATTAATCTCTGAACACTTCCATGTCAACTTTGGTGATGTCATTACATCTCGTCACCTCGGTGTTATGAAAATCTTGAAAGTTCTTCCTTTCATTCCTTTATGAACCATTCTTCCGTAGTGTCAAGTCTCTGGACTTCACAACTGGCGCCATGCATCCACTGGGACCCACACTTTTAGTACTTGAACTAAGATACCGAACAATCACCTCACTTATCACCTTTCAAATTGCAGGGGCATTCAATGACGGTTTAGAGTAAGCCACCTTTCATCCTGCAATTCTTCTGACGTTGACACGTAACCCCCTAGTAAAACCGTGGTTTGGATTGCAGGATCGCCTTGGGGAATTAACTCCCGTGCAACTTGGGTTCCCGCAATGCCTCCTAGCCATCAATCTTGATGTATTGTGATCAACACCAGTGTGGGTCCGTCGACCTTTAACTATGTCATGTAACCCCAGGGCCCACATAGTACAATTGACAACATTCTAGGTGAGGGCACGTGGTAGGTAGAGGGGAGGTCCACGTCACCTCCAGGTGACATCATCAGGACTCACTACTTCAACTCTTCGGGGCTTCGTAACTCCAGGCTTCAGGAGTTCTCTTCCCAGCACACACTCATTCTCTCGAACACCAAAATCCTGAACAAGACAATTTGCTGACACATGTCCCTCTTGACAGACGGTCCAGATTAGCTCCGGACTTTAGAGCTTCGTGCTTCGACCCTTCTCTTATTTTTGCACCTAACTTCACCGAAGTCGTGAAGTCTGAAGGGATTCCAGGTTAACCCTCCTACACTTTCTCCAGATCTGACGGTCGTGAAGGATTCTCTTTCTCCTGAACAGATCCTACGACCCCAACACCACGAATGTTGTGATCTCTTTCTCTATGGCCATTTCTTAAAATTATTACGCCTCCTATGTTCCGAAGAAAGTCCAAGTGTTCTTTCAACGCCCTTCTATCACTCAGGGACACTTTGAACTTCGAATTTTGTCCCTTTCGACAACAATTCACTCCACAATCTTGGTCTCGTTAACCACTAACATGGCCCATCCAGGTGCAGTGTCAAAACCATGGCTCTGATACCATCTTGTAATGTCCCCGACCATCAACACCACCTCTGTCAGGCAACGCTGTGAAAATACCTTGTCTGTACAACTAGCTCTGATACCATCTTGTAACATCCCCGACCATCAATACACCTCTGTCGAGCAACGCTACGAAAATACCTTGTTTGTAAAACTAGCTTTGATACCATCTTGTAACGTCCCCGACCACTAACAGACCAGGCAACGCCACTGCGGAACGTATATATATAACATGCATATTTAATGAATTTAAATAAAATAACACAGAATTACTGCTACCATACAGTATGGAATGGAATTGACAGTAATTCCTACATGCAACAGAACACATGATGGCATTTCAAGAGTCACATACATGCATAACATACATATTTAAGCACGTAAATGATACTTATCTTTTAACAGGAGTAAAACCACCAACTGCGTGAAAACCTTCCACGAACCTCCTAGCCTTAGACCACGCTGCTCATCACGCTCGACAGTGGGTCACCCCCGAGCTGGGACTAAGCTCCACCCAGGGCAAGGGAATCGTAGACTAGGCTGAGGTTATAGGCAACTGCACAGTACCACTGGAAGGATTGTCGCAAAGATCCTTCTTACGCCCACTACTCATAGACTCTCATTCCCCACATGCCTGTTCCATCACGGGAATATGCACCTTCACTGCTCCACAGTCCATCGGCTTCTCCACTTCCCTTTTCAGGGTCTCGACAACAGGCCAGATCAGGAATTCTCAGAGCTCCTTAGCTAGTGCTGGACTCTCTCTAGGAGAAAATCACTTCCCAACAAACTCTCTCACCTGGTGTGATTTGCTCACAAGCCCGTCAACCTGCCTCTTCAACCACTTCAACTCAGTTCCAGTAGGGTGAGGACAACAATGACAACAACAACATTATGTTAACACACGGTTGACAACAACAACATAAAATGGCATGGACATCGAAAATGGAAACAACCAAACGTTAAGACACAACACGACTCACGCGAATACAAATGTGTCGAGCTTCACAAGAGAACACATATCAGCTCCACGGCTTACTGGTTTCAGGGAGCATAAAAAATATGCAGAGGTTGATGATGGAGGCCAAACTAGTTTGGCGAAGGATGGAAGAATGGGGAGTGAACCCCACCAACAAGTTGACTCTCCAACTTTAACTGCATGCACCCAGGTTGAGACCTGTCTTCCTGGAGCTACATGCACTCCATTTAGCATTCGTTTCCCTTTCCTAGGAACTTAGGATAGCTGGGTTTAATTTTCCCCACTTTAATATTTTCATTAATCAGGAATATATTATAATATTCCCTTGGGTTAAGCCCCCAATCTTAGCCCCTCTTTCCTAGCCTCTCAGTCCCATCCCTTTCCCTACCTAGTGGAGCTTCGTCCCCCATCACTCTTTCTTCATGGTCAGTCTGGGTGCGACGATGTATGTTATTAATAATTTGCATAATTACATATACAAAATCAAGCCCACTAACCTTAGCATCTAGGCTCTTCGGCCTAATAACACATAAGCCTACCAACTTGTAATTACTTGGCTCACCAGCCTACAACATCATTACATTTCACAGGGCCTCGGCCTTGTGGTATTACAACTTTCGTAGTCACTCGTCAACCCCATTTATCATCTTGTAACGAAAACCCTGCCAACAACTTTTTGCTCCTAGAACGAGCTTATTTCTCAGTTCTTCCTCGAACTAGAGCTGCAAAATAATCTTTTCTCTTCTCAAGATTAGTCATTCGACTCTCCCTCCTCGCGCAGATCTGCCTCTGCCCCCTAACTACCTCTTTTCTTGCCTTCCTTAGCAAGGTTGCGTGGGTCTGAATTCCCAACTCGTGGTCATGTTTGGAATTCTTGCATATGGGTACTCTGCCCCATCTCCTCATTAACTCTTGAGTTAGACTCTTCCAGCTACCAGTCTGACTGGTAATTCATTTTCTAGGTCAGAGGACTATTCTGGGTCTGAGCCATTAAATCTAGTAAGGTACTAGTTTGGTGGGGGGTCATCTGAACCATTTATGGTTCCCCTCACCATCTCTCTCATAACATCATTGTCTAACTTGGAAAACCCCCCTTTCAGCAGTTATGCAACACTTATCCATTTTCTATTAATAACATAAAATACATACATTGACCTTTTATACAAAAAGGTTCATCAAATCCAACATTCACACATATCTAGTCTGCCATAGTCTCTTGGCTAGTTATAGTTATTTTTAGAGACTGGGGGAAACAAGGGTATTACAATCAAGATTTAGAGATGGGACAAAGCCAAAGACACCCTACAATAACCAATTGATCTAGTAATAAATGACCAAGACAATCAAGAAGAAAGTCCTATTGGGGAGGCCTCTAGTTGGTTGGAGAGTTGAGGAGATGGTATATTTGAGTAATCCAAGTGTACGAGAGATGCAAACAAGAGATCTAGGTCACATTTTAGTTCTAATCTAAAAAATTAAAGGTGTGTAAGAGATTAATTTATAACCCTTGAAAAAGTTCTAAAATATCGCTTAAATATATTTGGAAACAACTTAAAGGCATATGAGATCATTGGGCTAGTTTTGACTGAGGAACCATAGGTTTCTAGGTGTTCAACAAGTAATTTTGGAAAAATACCCATTTGATCTACATGTTGAGGGGAAAAGGTGTGGTAAGGTAAAAAAAATATGATACATAACACACATTATGAACAAGGAGGAAAATATTTTTTTGACCAAGTACACCCCTTGAAAAAGTGTACCCAAATGAATTTGGGCCTATTGGAGACCCACAATGAGGCATTTTTAATTAACTAGAGACTAAATCAAGGGCATGAATCCTAATATTTGATATATACACTTAGAAGTTGTTCTAAGTTAAGATCCCAAGAGGTCTAGAAAGGTCAACCATGCAACCAAAGGTCAATCTGAAAGGGAACGAAGGAAAAAAGGGACGTTATCAAAACATCGGGCACCATGTTAGTGGACCATAATAGTGTGCCTATAATATGACAAGGTCATTGACTCAAAGGAAAGTAAACTAGTAAACCAACATAATTGAGTTGTTGCAAGGATAGGTGGAAGCACCGTGTTGTCATCCATGGGCGGGGCACATGTCAAGTGCGTGATGAATTCTCTCCATACCCACATCTGAAGGGGTATGTGTATGAAGAGTACGAAATCTAAATCCATATTTTACATATCTACCCCATGACAAAAGATTTTATCCATGAAGAGAAGTATGAATGAATTATCATGAAAGTGAATCAAAGGTAAGGAAGTAAAAGAAGGCAAAGAGAAAATAAAGGTGAAAATAATAGGCAAAATAATTAATGCACGCATAGGGGAAAGCGCCCATTGGAAAGTGTAGAACAAACTAATGGCATGACATAAGGAAAGAATTATTTCATGTACCTAGGCTTGTCCTAGTAACCATCATGGAGGTCCTCATTCCTAAATACCAATACATTTAAAAGAAGAACCACAAGAGCCACACATCGGTGTAATAATGACAAGAAAAAATACAAGTAAAAAAAGGGAAGGCTCATGTTGCTACAATAAATTTGGAAAGTAATATGATTGTTGTTGATAAAGAAAAGCATCCTTAACCATCTAAAGGAATTGATTTCGAGTTTGAAGAGAAAGGCCACTCATCTTCTGAATGTGATAAGGTTGAGATTGGTTCTCCAAGATTGATAATACTGATGCGAAGTTTGATAACATGACTAATATGTTTCAAAATCTTAGTAACAAAGTTATAAAAATCAATATAGGACAACATTCATTCCCTTTGGTGAACAAGCCCTTTTAGAAGAGACAATACAAATAACAAAGGAGACCACTCTTCCAAAGCAAGGAAAGGAATTTTGGAGATAGTCCTCCTCCAATTCTTGTCAAGACAAACAATTTTGTTGATACATCAACTTCTTGGTGTAGAGGTTGTGAAGACCCCCATAAAAAATATGGGTGTATTCTATTTGAACAAATAGTATATGTGATGGTAGAGTATTACCAAGAGGGAGATGAATGGTATTATGAAGAACATTCATAAGCAATCAAAACTCTTTAGGAGCACTAAGACGGTGAACTTTGGAATCATCAAGTCGATGTAGATGAAACCAATCAATTTGTTCATCCCCAAAGGGAAAAGTTATTGGATAGAAGGAAGGGAAAGCCTCACCTTGTTAGAAAAACAAGCAAGCACAAGCACAACCACAATGGAAGAATTTTCTTGTCATTATCTAGACTAGGAAATCACCATAACTTCAAAAGGCAAATCAAAGACCCTAATCCTCTTCATCTACATGACCACAAGGTGTGACCATGAGTTCTCTTCCATTGGAATTTGATCTAGATTAGGAGATAAGAAAAAATACTAATACTCCATTCAATAAATTGATCAAGATCCCATACTAGAGGGAAATTTTTTTGAAGTTGCATACAAAGCATATCATTTTGTATGTATATCAATTTTGCTAAACTAACAAATGGACGAGTATACTTCTGATGGGACCCAGTCAAAGGTGAGGGAAATAAAATAGAGTAATCATTCAAATACACTATCAATGGTCCTTCTTACACCTTTGTTGGGGGGTGAAGGCACCGCAAAGGGAGTACCAGGAAGTAGTGGAAAGGGCCAAGGGGTGGTATGGGACTTAGACAACCATATTTTTATGTCACTAACTCATTGGAAGATGCCATAGATGAGAAAAATGACAAATGATTCCTAAGTAAATTAGAAAGTACAAGGAATATATATACATCACCTGTATGCCTCAAAACTCACCCAACTTGCAATTTGTTTATTTATTTTGGTATGCATTTCTCCAAAATTGCAAAAAGTGTCAAAAATTGAAAAATTGTCATTTTTGGGAGTTTATAACTTCTATACGAGAATATATTGATGCCAAATGAGGATTTATAATTGAAGTGTATCTATTATACTCTAGCACGATACCCTTGGTTTTCCTGAAGAAATCATTTTGACATGATATGTTTGCATTACAAAAGGCCATACTAGGATAATTGGCAATTCTTTGATAAGAGAACATATTTTTCATGTTTTTCTATGACAATAACTTTTTTGATTGGATGGAAAATATAATCATATGAGAAGGTCAATTATGTCATGAGGAACACTCAGAAAATCCAAAATTTGGACTTGTATTGAAGCTTGCGAATCCACTTTAGTAAAACCTATTGAAATTGGTGAAAAGAGTCAAAGTGTTGACTTTGTGGATTGATTCTGTGCAACTAAAGAATAGTTTGGATATTCTCATCCATGGATTTTGTAGGAAATTATTTCAGCACCATTGCTAACTTGACTTTGTTTAGGTAAGATAACACCCTTTATCTTTAACAATTAAGGTGAGGGGGGTGGGGTGGGGAGCGGGCACACTTCATCACTCCACGAATATCTCTTGAATGCATCTGCTCCAAAGGTGAGGCAAAATGAGTGTATCCAAGCGGACTTGGGGAAAGCTCCCACTCGTCACCGAGTCGTTATTTAGGTAGCTAGAAATTGAGGATATGGGTAGCTTCCATTGTTGTTGATTTCAACCATATACACTTGGAATCCACATGGCATTCTTATGTACAAATTGGTATGAATAAATCTGTAAGCCACTTTAGGCTAATTTGCACTTTGTTCTTAATGCCTAGAATTCATGTTTCTCATTTTTTTGCATATATCTGACTTTCAAGAGTCTTATAATGATTTCCAATCAAACATTATTTTGTAATGCCAATCAAGGCTCCATTTCATATTTACATTTAATTATCCAATGGAATATGAAAGGATTGTATTCCCGTTTAACAAACCAACTTCTAATTCATTTGTTTAAATATATTGAGAACTAAGAGAAACTTAGGGCTTTTGGTCCTATGAGTGTGGAAGTGTAGAGAGGCCCTTGGCCATGGTTATAGGTTCCTATGAGAATGGATAAGTGCAGGTTCAAACTGATCCATATTTATGCAGGAACACAATGAAATACATAAATACACATAAACACAGAGATGTAGCGGAAATAAAACTTCATTTCATTAACAAAAAATGATTGAAATATCCTTACAGACAGAATAGAAATAAAATAGCTAGGGCGCTGGTAGCTTATCTCTGAGAAGAGATGTGGCAGATACTGGCCTCTGAACTCTGTGTTACAATGAGGCTCAAAGGCCTATATATTATTGAGAAACAATGAAAACCCTAAACATCCAAAAACCTAACCCTTCGAGATGAAACGCCAGAATATGGGCCCCGTCGGGGTAAATTGGTACATCAATTTCCCGGGGTCGTAACTTTGGCATACTATCTCCGTTTGAAGCACATTATACATCGTTACAAAGATCTATCCAAGGAATACACTGCTGACAATGAATATCAAGTCTGGAACGAACTCATTCCGGAGGCGCCGCTCCTTTTAAGGTACAAGTAAACTTTGACATTCCCATATTTGAGGGACAAATAGATGCAGATGTCGTAGATAGATGGTTGAATCTATTAGAAGGATATTTCTTGGTTAATGACTTTTCCGATCGAGAAAGGATTATTTTTTCACTCCTTAAATCCATCCGCCATGTCAAGAATTATTGGGAAACCTTCTGGGAGCAGCAGAGCGAGGGGAACCCTCTCTGTTCTCGGTCTCACCCACTTGGAATTATTTTTGAGACGCCATCGAGGAACAATATTATCCCGTGGGGATCTATGAGGAAAAATACATACAATGGAATACGCTGTGGAAGAAAAGGGACCAAGATGTGCATGAGCTGATGAATCTGCTTCATACCCTACGCACAAAATTGGGTATCAAGGATTCGAAGAAACATTTGGTGTTAAAGTACCGCAGTTGTCTGTATAGATACATTCAAGAGAAAATGGAGTTCCTCGACATCTCCTCGCTTGGTGCGGCATATCGGTATGCTGCCAAGATTGAGAAGAAGTTCAAACATAAGAAGCGAGACTTTGGGTCTGCGAATTAGAAGCAAGGGAAAGGTACCCCCAAGCCATCGAACAAAGGACCAAGCTAAGGCAGGGTGGCCCAAGACAACCCGCCAAAGCCACAAGCAAAGAACAACACCACAAAGCCAAAAAAGGACATGGGGAAGTGGTGTGAGTTCCATAAGAGCTCCACTCACAACAAAGTGAGTGTCGGGCCAAGAAGTCACTGGTAGCCGAGTTGAAGACTTCTGAATCAGATGTAGGCTCCGACTCTGAATCAGAACCAGACAAGGGAAGTGATAGGGAAAGCAGATTATCGATGCGGAGCCCAACGCCACCATTTCCATCACGAATATCCAGAAGAAGGAATAGAAAGATCCAGAGGAGGCAGAGCACCTCTTCCATTCCCAGATGTAGGTAAAGGGTTCCCCGTTGCAGTTCATTGTTGACAGCGAGAGCCAGATGAACCTCATCTCAGTAGAGGTCGTGAAATGACTGGGCTTGTCGACCACAACACACCCAGAATCATACACCATCGGGTGGCTGCACCAAGGACAAGACCTCCGCGTCAGCCAACAATGTCACCTTCCCTACAACATCAAGCCCTTCATGGATGAGGTATTATGTGACATTACTCCTCTTGATGTTTTCGATGTATTATTAGGCCAACCATACTTGTGGAAGTGACATGCTGTGTATGAGTCCAGGCCTTGTGCTGTTATTATTACTTTGGGAAATAAGTTGTACAGGATACCGGAAATACAACCGCCTACATCCATCTCTTTGGTTAATGCAAAACAATGCAGTAAGCTCATTTCCAAAACCAGAAAATTTGTTTTCTTGATGATCCACCCTCAGGGAAAGAAGAAGACTGTGGCCATGACTTCCAGATAGGGCCCCTCTGCATGAGATCAATAGATGGATAAGGTCATGGAGGAGTACGAGTAAATCTTCACCTCCCCCGCATGGGTGCCTCTACACTACCAGGTCAAGCACCCCATCGATCTGACCCTAGGTGTGTCATTGTCCACTAGACTAATCTATCGACGCTCTATTATGGAGAATGACGAAATCAAGAGGTAGATTCAGAAGCTGTTGCATAAAGGTCACATCCAGTCGAGTTCATCGCCCCATGGGAGCCCAATCGTGCTGGTGCAGAAGAAGGATGGGACTTGGAGACTCTGCATTGACTATCGGGTGCTGAACAAGATCACTGTCTGGAATAGGTACACGATCCCACACATTGATGACCTTCTAGACCAACTTAAGGGGGAGAAATATTTCAACAAGATCGACTTGAAGTCTGGGTATCACCAGGTACCAATTGAACCCTTTGATGTGTGGAAGACTGCCTTTAAATCCAAGGAGGGCCTTTTTGAATGGCTGGTCATGCCTTTCGGGTTGATGAATGCCCCTTGAACCTTCATGAGGCTAATGGAAAACATCTTGTGACCATTCACCAACTCATTTGTAGTGGTGTACTTGGATGAAATTTTGATGTTTAGTCAGACTTGGGAAGAGCACCTCCACCACATCCGACAGGTCCTCCAAACATTGCGACAACACAAGTTGTGTTCCAATTTGGAGAAGTGCACTTTTGGCATGACCTAGGTTCAATATCTGGGATACATTATTGATGAGCGGTGGGTGCATGTGGATCCAACCAAGATCCAATTCATTCAGGATTGGAAAGCCCCAACCACCCTAATAGATCTCCACAACTTTTTGGGTCTTGCCTATTTATACCGCAGGTTCGTGTTGGGATTCTCTCATATCACTTGGCCCTTGAGTCAAGTCACCAAGGGAGGAGCGAAAGAAAAATTATTTTGGTATGAATCTCAACAGAAGGCATTCAAAGAGTTGAAGCATCGCCTCTGCTCTACACTAGTGCTCACATTACCAAACTTGCAACAACCATTTGAGATCGAGACAGATGCTTCTGACTATGCTATTGGGGTGGTCCTTACTCAACAAGGACATCTAGTGGCATATCACAGTGAGACACTTTCTGACATAGTCCAGAAGTATCCCACTTATGACAAAGAGATGTATTCCATTGTGCAGGCTTGCTGACAATGGAAGCATTACATTTTGGGAAAGAAAACGGTCATCCACACAGACCACTGACCCTTGCAGTTCATACAGACATAAGGGAAGTTGCAGAATGATCTCCATCAGAAGTGGTCCACATACCTGCAACAATTTCATTTGAACATTAAGTACAAGAAATGAAGCACCAATAATGTTGCAGACTGCCTTAGCCAACCACCTATTATGGCGCTAACCACGGTGCTCAACTCTTGTGGGCATGGGACTTCCGATTGGTCGATTCTCTACAAAAGTGATCTAGAATTCAGCCACACATACAATACGCTCTTGGAGGTTAAGAAAGTTCCTAATTTTCACCTCCAAGATGCCCTGCTATGTCACTTGGGACACCTTTGCGTTCCTTCAAGTGAGCATGCCAATATGATTTGGGAGGTGCACTACAGTCGGGTCGCTGGGCATTTCGGGGTCGAGAAAATCATGGCAGTATTGCAAAATTATTTCTATTGGCCGAACCTTCGATAGGATGTTGGGAAGTACATCAAGTCCTACACTGCTTGTGCTATTTCAAAATAGACCATCAAGAAGCAATGCTTATATACTCCACTGCCTACCCCTAGTCGACCTTGGGAATTACATGTCGAGCCTTCCTTCTACTAAGCATGGTAATGACTGTGTTTTTGTGGTTGTCGAAAGATTCTCGAAGATGTCCATTATGATGGCTTGCAAGAAGAATATCACAGCAGAAGCCACTACTAAACTCTTCTTTGAACGAGTGTGGGTACACTTTGGGATCCCATAGTATATCATCTCAGATCGGGACAACATGTTCCTCAGTACATTTTGGTGCAACCTCTGGTCGATGCTGAACACCAAGCTCACCAAGTCCACATCTTTCCATCCACAAACTGATGGTGAGACAGAGGTCGTCAACTGGATGATCGTACACATTGTGCACATGTACAATTCAAAGCATCCACACACATGGGATGAGAGCCTCCCCTATGTACAACACAACTACAACCGAGCTCTCCATAGCTCAACCAACCACAACCCCTTTCAGGTGGCTTGGGATTCCAACCACTATGTCCCATTGACATAGCCATGCCATTTGTGGCTACTTAGGCAGATTCAACCCATGTCCAGTCTGAGAATGACAAGGAAAACAACTTCATTGAGTGCATTCAACACATCTGCCAACATGTTCATGACATCTTGGACAGAGCCAATGCTAAGTACAAAGTGTAACATGATCAACATCGGGTGCCACACCACTTCCAGGTGGGCGACAAAGTGTGGCTACATTTGCAAAAGGAGTGCCTCGCTGGACCCTACCGCAAGATTCACCCACTCCGATATGGGCCATACACCATCACCAAGGCTGTAGGGGACAATGCCTTTGAGCTCAGTATTCCACCATTCCTTGGTCTGCACCCAGTGTTCAATGTGGACCACCTTCGGCCCTACTTTACACCTCTATTGGACACATCCGACATGGAAGAACAACTCACACCAACAGAGTTAAACCCAGATTGCATAGAACAAGCCACAACTGATCGAATTATGGACACACAGATCAAGAACACCCGCCAGCAAAGGATCCAACTATATCGAGTTGTCAAAGCAGACCAACTCCTTTACTAGGGCAAGTGGCTCACTGGGGACCAAGTTTAGTAGAAGTTTCCTCATCTCATGGAGGAACTCAACGCAATGGGGACCATTGCTTCCTTAGGGGGGAGGAATGATCCAGGTGGATATTGGTGGGCACCCGCCTATTCCACTTGGACCCACACCATTGTTTCTTTCAGTTTCCTTAATTGTAGCATAATTTACTATTTTTAGCAGTTTTTTCGGGTCCTGAACTTGGTCGGAACGAACTCATATTCATCGGAGCATTTGATGCCAAAAAAATGTCGTTTAGAGCCTCAAAACGGCTTCGGAAGTTCAGGACCCGAAAAACTGCTAAAAATAGTAAATTGTGCTACATTTAAGGAAACTGAAAAACTGAAAGAAAAAATGGCGTGGGTCCAAGTGGAATAGGCGGGTGGCCACCAATATCCACCTGGATCACAAACCTTGCAATGAGATATAATGACTCGAGAGGTTTTTAAATCCTCTATGTTTGCAATAAAGAATGCAAAATTATGGTTGTGAATTTTTGCTATGTGAATTTTAATTGTTGTTGTTGTTTGAGCGTTTATTTCTAATGTATGACTTTGAATCACAGGCCATAGGATTTGCATCAATATACAATCATGGTTGAAGTTGAACCTTATCCAAACCACACTACTAGTAATGAAGATAAAGATCTCACTACTTTGTGGACAATGCACTTCGATGGAACCAATTCTTAGAATGTTGTTGTTGTAGGTTTAGGTATTATTTATCTCCTTGGTAAATCATATCCTCATTCATATCAACATGAATAACTTTTCACAAATAACATAGTTGAGTATGAAGTGTTATTGTTGGGCATCGATTTAGGAAGAAAGATGGGAGTAAAATTGTTGTGTGTATTTGAGGATTTTGATCTAATTATGTAGAAGGTTAGGAATTTATGTCTCTATAATAATGAAAGATTAAAGCATTATAGAAATGAAGCTTGGGGTCTAATTGGACTCTTTGATGCCTTCACAAATTCTGTTATCCTTAAAATACAAAATTAAGGGGAAGATGCATTCACTGCCTCTGCAACTAATTTCTAGCTTGTTGCTTTATCCCATTTTTGTAAATTTAAAATAGAAATCCTATTTAGACAAGTTTCCCTAGAGAATGTTGAGCACTATAAATGATTTGAGTATGATGTTCAAATCCTCATATTCTTTAGTAGTTTAAGGGAATATGCCTCTCAACAAGTGAATTGGAGATAGGATGATGGATTGGGTTGCAATCTATAGAGGGGGCTAGATTCCTAATTCTCAACAGTAGGGATTAAATTGAAGGATGAGGGCCAATTAGACTCTTGTTTGGTATGGAATAATCCTTCGGGTTAATGATTCGACAACCGTTCAATGGGATTTAAAATTTATTTCCATTATTTTTATATCGTTTTCCGATCTATGTAATTGATGCAAAGTAAATGACCAAACTAAATATTTTGAAGAAATATGTTTTATAGGATAACCTATGTAAATAATCAATAAAATTTATTTGAAGTTTTTAATTCTCTTAGAATTAACTCGTTTAAGAACTTATTACCACGTGATAACATTTAGGAAATATAGACTAATACAAGTTGAAAAAGATGAAAATTATGACAATAAAACACCCAGAATTAATTCCACGATATTTCATATATAAGATAATGGAAAAAAACAGACATTAACTATGGAAGAAAATACCCTTTACTGAAAATACCTAGTAGTTCATTCAACCATATAATATAACTTAACAATATTCAAATTCTTATTAGACAAATGTGACATTTGACCAACAATGGAATAAACCACAAAAATGAATGCACAAAGATCTTCAACTAATAAAAATGTCTTGACTCCAAATGGAGTTTCTAATTTAAGCCTTGAATTAGTTGTCACTATAACCCTTGCAAAATCCCCTTAGAGTTAGAATACCTCTTTCTAGAGGTTGATCATCTAATTTATAATAAAAATATATATTTAAAAATCATATAAAGCAAAAATATAGAAAAGGAAAAAAAGCTTGCAAATCGCTATGACTCTGGTGGACTAGGCGATCCAATGTATGCATGTTTAGCATCATATGTGGCCCACTACTAAAATAATTCTTCACATAAACACAAATGTGGGAATGCATGTTGATCCATGGGTAAACTCATTTTTTCCTTCTCATGTCTAAACTGTTGAATGTGTTTTTCTATTTTAGGAATCATTGACTCCAGTCTAACATAAGTTCTAACTTCATCGACAAGATACTTCTGCATGTGACCATTCTCTACTGAAGTTATCTCCGTGATATTAGCCTAGCATTTGTCTGTAATCTATTTAAACTTTGATTATACTTCATCTATTGGATGAAATTCTTCAGGCTAGCCAAAACTAGGCAAATGATTATCAAACATGGTATTATTGATAAAATTCCACAATTTTAAACTTATTGACCATTCATCATTCACTTAATTCCATGACACTATAACCATTTTTCCCCAATATTGCACCAATATTTGCATTCTGTCTATTCCTTCCTCTATCTGAATATTGATTCCATGGTATTCTTCCGCGTGTGCCTTTTGAATTTCTTTGATATGCTCAATTTGATCTTGCATTTTAGATTGTTTATCATTCCATCTTAGGATATCTTTATGTTCTAATTATAGTTGTAGAGTTTCTTCCTGTAGCTCCATTATTTTGGTTATGAAATACCTTTTTATCTGCTCATGCTTCTCATCTTCCTCTAGAACATCTCCCACAAGCATGATCACAATATCTCGAGATTCCTTGTAATATATTACCTGATTTCTTAGGGATGCAATTTCCCTTTTCATGTTCTCAAACTTGCTTTCACCAGCTTTGGCCTTGTCGATAGTAGCGCAAGAAATTGCTACTCTGGCAGAGAGTAGTTCATTAAGCTTTGCTCTTTTTGTATCCAACAAAGGTTCTTCTGTAGTGAATATTACAACACTATGTACATCCACCCTTCTTCACTTATGCATCCTTTTTACAATAGCTTGCCTCCTATGATTATAGGCAATAAACTCAAGATCAACAACCTCCTCCAAAGGGTTTGGAATTGGCTGATCACCCCATGATATGATGTTTTTGAAACTTCTTGGTATGTGAAACTAGTCTAGTTTTGGTTCCTTTTCTTTATGAATTGCTTGCATCTCTTTAGGATTCTGAGCTTGATTAGTTGTTTTGGGAGAAACTTCCTCGTCAATATGAGTACTCTATTTTGTAGCAGACTCCTCGTCCTTATTCAAATCAATGATTTCACTCAGTGGGATAAAATATGGTTGGTCTAATGGATTTTCTGGTATTTGTTTTGTTGTACCATGTTCCTTTGCAATTTCCTAGATGCATGTTGGACATGCAGTTTTGGGAAAAATCCCAAGTACATAAGAAGTGCGCAAAGGAGAAGAAGAAAGACGAGGAAGTGTGCACCTGAGATGCATCGAGAAGTACAACGCGTAGTAGGCAGAATAAGACAGAGAATAAATAAAAGAGAAGAGTAAAGCAACGTAAGAAAGAGAATGAAAAGGAAAGATGACATCTCAACATTCTAAAGATGGAAGGATGCACAAAAGTAGCATGTAGACAAAAAAGCTAAAGAAAGCAGCCAAAAAACCAGTTAACTGAATTAGCCATGCAATGTAATGGGTTTTTGGGATGAACCAAGTAGGGTTTTAAGCCCTAGATTTGATGTATAAATATGTAATGGGTTGGGAGATTAGGGGTTTTGTTTGGTTCTTGTCTATGATATGTTTATATGGTTCCAGTTCTCTCTGTCTGAATGTAAGGGACGATACAAAGAGAGAGAGGTTTGCACTGCAGAGTGGCTAGGCTAGGAGAAAAGAAAGATGTCCATCTTTGTAAGCGTAGTGCGCAGGCCTAAAGCACTTAACAAAAGCATAATAAAGAAGCCAACAGTTATGGGAATAGCATAGAGTTGGGTGAACAACGTTAAATGTTTTGTGACATGTCTTTTATGTGATTGTTGATGAAAGTTTATTTGGATAAATAGTAAATTAGTTTTGTCTTATGGTTAATATTTGTGCAAACAATCATGATGGTTACAACAATGAGTATTATGCAATAATCTGGAATATAATGATATTATGAATCTAAATTGCTAAGTAAATTAATACAAGACAAGGGTGGAATTACGTGCACATAACTAATAAGGAAGAATGAACAAAATGATCGCCTCCCATTCCCTCAGTACTACAGAAACCTGGTTCTTGTAGTCCCAATAGATACCTTGGGTGAGGCTTCATCAATGCAAACAGAGATGCCAAAATCCGGGGTCTCTGGTGGGTTTTTTTGGTCCCAGATAAATCGAACCTAGGGTCTTACAAACCACACACAACACCAACAAATGGTTCCGTTGTCGGGACGCATAATTTTCAATTAAGGGGATGTTTTGGAGGCCGACTAAGAAGGAGATATCAGAATGGTTGGAAAGGAAGGAATGTGAGTTTTCTCAACAAGAGAATAGAAACCCTCGGATGATTGAAAAACAATGGATGCAAAGGTATGTGTACACATATCTGCATGAAATTTTCTTTGGCGAATTTCCAATTATTCTAACTGAGTGGCTAGAAATATTAGTGGAGAATATTGGAAGGTACAGAGTTGCATTGCCGAGGAATTGGACTCCTGAATTGGTAAGACAACTGAATTTTGTAAGTAACCCATCTACTCATGCAGTTGATTTTTGGTCGTATAACCTACTAGGAGGATATATTACAAAATTTGCAGTAGATTGTATTCAATCATACAGTGTCACAGAAAGGGATTTTTTCAAAGGTCCGTGTGGGAGGTTCTTACAATCATTAGGTATGTGACAAGTGTGTGATGATAATGGCAAGGGGATTGACGCACATAGGGGAACCGAGGGATGACAAGAGGATAGTATGAGAGAACAAAGGAAGTAATGAAAAAGGAAGGGAGAGATTGATGATGCAAGAAGAGGGTATACCAGAGGAAGAATACAAGTTTGGAGAGCTGCATAGAGGAAGGAGGTACAAGAGGCAAAAGACTGAGGTGAGAAAGGAATCCACATAGTGAGACAGAGGGGAGAGAACCTTGTGCAATAGTCTGAATCATGGAGATACCATATATAGGAGTAGAAGAAGAGGAATTTCAGTTCAGTCCAGTAATAGAAGAACCGGTAAGTCTAATTCAGACATGATCTTGTGTTGAATCCACGACCCTATGAGCATCACCACAATCAGAAATAATAGTTGAATACTTATCAAAAGAAATTGTAGTTATCTAGAGAGGACCAAGTGGTAGTAATTAGAGTAGTGGAAGTAGTGCACAAATTTAGAGTCAACCAACATCACCAAGTGGAGGGAATACACAAATCAACATGGCAGGGGTAAACAACACCCTTAGAATTCTTGAGTTCCAAGGATTTGGGTCAGAGGACCCACAAAAAAAATTGTTTGTATGCGAGACAATTTGGGCCGCAAAGAATTTCCAAGATGAGGCTGTGAAGATTGCGCAATTGGAAACAACATTTAGAGGTCGTGCATTGGCCTAGTACATGAAGCTGTAGAGTACCACACCTACATGGTAGGCCAAAACTTTGGTAGAAATAAGGCAAGAGTTGCTGAAGGAGTTCAAGAAGCCAAAGCCAGAGTCGCAGTACATCACAAAACTGAAGGAGATTAAAAAGGTACAAATGAAGTCAATATGGGACTTTGATCAAAGGTTCAAGGATCTAATGGGTAGAATGAATTTCCAGATCCCTAATTAATCATTACAAGGCTTCTACCACACATTCACAGGCCGTTGATTCAACAGACGATTGCGTCGCAGCCCGAGGCACTAGAAATTGCAATGAAATTGGAATCATCTCCTGTAGGAGACAGTGGAGGGATGTAGCAAGTTCAGACACAGTTGGCTGCATTGACGATTCAACTGGTAGAACTGACAAAGGGAATGGAGAAACATGAGAAAGTTTGGTGTACCAAATGTAGGACTGAAGGCCATCACAAGGAAAAATTCCCAAAATTAACTCAATATTTGGCGACGGGAGTGCCAAATCCATTACCAGGAGGAGGATATTGGTATATATGTAAGAAATGGGGCCATCACCCAACTGAGTGTCCATTACTACAGAAGTATCAGAGTACCCCAAGGAACTTGTTATACAACTTTTGCAAGTCGGTGGGACATGACAAGAAGGATTGTTGTGCATTCAAATTAATGAGGGAGCACACATCGGACCTGTACATGATTCAAGAGGAGAATGTTGTAGCAGAAGGGGGTGGTCTGCAATATAATACTCAAAGAAGCTTCAATCCAGGGAAAAAAGGAAACTTTGGTATAGGTCTAGGTATAGGAAATTTCGATAGAGGAGGAAGGGGACCAATTATATGTTATAATTGTAATCAACCCAGAAACTTGGCCTGCGACTGTCTAAATCTGTGTACAATATGCACATACTACAGAGAACTGGATCATGCGAGAGAAGAGTGTCCTCAACTTGTTGCAAAATGCAAGGCCAGAGGAAACCAAAACCGGAATCAAAACCAAAATGTACAGAAAATATCATCCGAAAGATGTAACGAAAGACCAAGAATAGCAGTTGTTATGTGCAGAGGAGCTAGAACAGGGGATGATATGATGAATGAATGGAAGGAGACTGAATAATGGGTAAGGAAGTCAACAGGGCCTATGCCAATATTCAATCCTCAGCAAGAAAAGGAGACATATAAGAGAGAAAGAAAATAAGTACTTGGATTGGATTGGGGAGCATCAATGTCAGTTGCACCTCATGTAGAAGATCGTGTTGTGCCAAAGAAACTGATTGGAAAGGTAATCACGCTAACAAAATTATTGAAAAGTTGTGTAGAGTTAATGAAGGATGAAACTACACTGAGTACACTATATGACATTATTTCTCATTACACACGAGGAAGGGTAACTCCCATCGTACAAAGGATGGTAAGCCAGGTATTGCACATGAAGAGGACCAACTAAGAATTCATATTCAGTGCGCAAATTGGGGAGTATGATGTGGATAATGTTATCTTGGACTGGTCTGATGTGAATGTGTTACCCAATCAGACATGGGAGCTGATCGGAAAACCCAAGTTAGTATGGTCTCTTGTTCATCTAAGGCTCACGAACCAACACAAATTAGTATTGATTGGTCATTTGATAGGAGTGATTATGAACATAGATGGGGTGCGCAACATGGAATAATTTGAGGTAATTGAGATAGTAGATGAAAGTCAACCATATCCAACACTGATGGGATTGGCATGGGATTTTGATAACTAGGAAATCATCAAATTGAAAAGGAGGGAGATGATATTTGAGGTTGAATATTTGAAATTTACTGCACCCTTGGACCCATCAGAAGGAAAGCGATATATAGAGTTGGCCATAGGAAATGACATTGACAACTTATAAAACATGACGACATGGATGGATGCTTATTTCAATCATACAACAGATGATGCGCTAAGTTGGCAAAGTATCGGTTTGTGTGCATCATATTCTAAAGAAGGCCTAGAGAATTGGAAACAAAAAATGCATGAAGTCTCCACTAGTCGATGTGCACACATAACCCGATACTTGCATTGGATTGGAATAGATCTATTTGATCCACCTAGGTATGATGGATTAACTGATATAAGCATGTTTTTAAAGGCATTTGAGTTGCAGGTACCTAAACAACAAAGGTTGTTAGCACTAGAAGTTGTCCTGAAAGTGACTCCATCTAGATGGTGGGTTGGACACAGAGATGGAATACAAGATTGGTCATAGTGCATGAGACTAATGCAAGTAAGGTTTGGCACTGAGGAAGAAAATATTGCATAGAAGTATACATGAGAGAGTGACCCAGCAGGTCATGTTGAACAGTGCAGGGCTTTATGGAGTTTAGTACTAGAAACAAAATGGATGCATATATTTATACACACACTGGACACAATTATGAAGAACTGGTATTTGGAATTGGAAATGCACAGGGAGACAAAAAGATGGGAAGAGCTAATCTAGAGGTTCAAAATCACATTTACATTTTAACATGAATCTCCATCAATCTAGGAAATCATCAAATTGAAAAGGAGGGAGATGATATTTGAGGTTGAATATTTGAAATTTACTGCACCCTTGGACCCATCAGAAGGAAAGCGATATATAGAGTTGGCCATAGGAAATGACATTGACAACTTATAAAACATGACGACATGGATGGATGCTTATTTCAATCATACAACAGATGATGCGCTAAGTTGGCAAAGTATCGGTTTGTGTGCATCATATTCTAAAGAAGGCCTAGAGAATTGGAAACAAAAAATGCATGAAGTCTCCACTAGTCGATGTGCACACATAACCCGATACTTGCATTGGATTGGAATAGATCTATTTGATCCACCTAGGTATGATGGATTAACTGATATAAGCATGTTTTTAAAGGCATTTGAGTTGCAGGTACCTAAACAACAAAGGTTGTTAGCACTAGAAGTTGTCCTGAAAGTGACTCCATCTAGATGGTGGGTTGGACACAGAGATGGAATACAAGATTGGTCATAGTGCATGAGACTAATGCAAGTAAGGTTTGGCACTGAGGAAGAAAATATTGCATAGAAGTATACATGAGAGAGTGACCCAGCAGGTCATGTTGAACAGTGCAGGGCTTTATGGAGTTTAGTACTAGAAACAAAATGGATGCATATATTTATACACACACTGGACACAATTATGAAGAACTGGTATTTGGAATTGGAAATGCACAGGGAGACAAAAAGATGGGAAGAGCTAATCTAGAGGTTCAAAATCACATTTACATTTTAACATGAATCTCCATCAATAGATGTAGCACTACAGGCTATTCGAATGAAGATCTTTTCAGAAGAAGGGTCGATGTAGGTGGTACCAGTATGTAGTGTGCATAAAGCCAAGATGACTTCCCATGAGCTATTGGAATGCTACAATGTAGGCAAGGAAGAACATGATGAAGAGGATCCCAAAAATATACAAGCACCTGAGATAAAAGGAGAACGAGCTTGAATCTGCCGCATATACACAACCTATAAAGACGTGGAAGGTAAACATTAGGACGACAAAGAATCCCAAGTTTGCACAGATAGGATATTATTGGAGTGTTGAGAAAGTTGAGAAGATTGTAGACTTACTATAAGAATATTTGACCTATTCCCAATGACATTTTCAAAAATGAAGGGAATAGTAGGGGACTTAGGTGAGATGAAGATCCCACTGAAACTAATAACTAAGCTAGTGCGATAGAGGCCTTACAGGTTAAATACGAGGTACAAGGAGAAGGTGAAGGATGAAATAGAAAGGACATTGGATGCATGAATCATCGAACCAGTAGAAGAATATGAGTGGATCAGTCCAATGGTAGTGCATGACAAGAAGACATGAGGAATCAAGATCTGCGTGGATCTAAAGAAGCTGGATGACGTGTGCTTACATGACCCATTCCCAACACCATTCACAAATGAAGTACTGGAGAATGTAGGAGGCCAAAAAACTTGTTCTTTCACAGATGGATTCTCGAGGTACCATCAGATAAAAATTGTGCAGGAGGATAGGCATAAGACCACTTTTGCGACTCAGTGGGGGAGTTATCAATATACAATAATGCCATTCGAATTGAAAAATGCCCCTGTGGTTTATTCCAGAGTAGTGGTTGCTGTGTTCAATGAGTTCATCCATAAGTTCCTCAGAGTATACTCGAATGATTGGACTGTGTTCATTCTACTGAAGGATAATATAGAAGTCCTCAGGCTAATGTTCGATTGGTGCAGACAATGTCAGATTTTGCTGAACTTGAAGAAGTGTATTTTTTGCACGCCATTTGGAATTTTGTTGGGACATGTAGTTTTCAAACAGGGATTATTAGTAGATCCAACAAAGATTGCAGTAATTTTGGAATTAGAATCACATACATTAGTCAGACAGATGAGGGAAAATCTGGGTCATACAGGTTATTATAGGAAATTCATCAAAGGATATGCACAGATCACAACACCAATGGAAAAGTTATTGAAGAAGGAAGCAAAGTTTCAATGGAACGAGGTCTGTCAGAAGGGGTTGGACACCTTAAATCAAAATCTTGTGACTGTGCCAATTTTAATTTTTCTAGATTGGAACAAGGAGTTCCATGTACATGTAGATGCATCGTCCATAACATTGGGCGCAACACTATCCCAACTAGGGGAGGGAGACATAGATCACCCAATTGCTTTTGCAAGAAGGAAGTTGTCTATAACATAGAAGAACTATACAACCACGGAACACGAAGGACTGGAAATGTTCTACGCACTACAAAAATTCAAACATTATTTATTGGGGTCTCATTTTAAGATGTATACAGACCATTATGCATTAAAATACTTAGTCAACAAGCCAGTGCTGGGGGCGAGAATATGCAGATGGCTATTATTATTTCAAGAATATGACTTTGAGGTTGTAGTGAAACCATGGAAGCTGAATGGAGGACTAGATAATCTATCGTGCATGTTGTAAGGTGAAGATGCAAGCAACTTAGATGATAGGTTCCCATAGGCACAACTATTTGCAGTAAAAATGGTGGATGATTACTTCTCGGACATCGTGCAGTTTCTAAGTATAGGTATGGCTCCATCAGATATGACGATGTCATAGAAGAAGTAATTGGTAGTGACAGCAATAGATTATCAATTGATTGCAAGGAATTTATATAAGATGGGTGTAGATGGAATGTTGAGATGATGTGTATTGGAACATGAAAGATCGATGATACTTGAAGAAGCGCATGATGGGATTGCAAGAGGAAATTATACAGGTCAAACAACTGTAGAGAATATTTTGTGCACAGGGCTTTGAGGGCCTATACTTCACAAATATGTGAAGGAGTAAAGTTAGTCATGTTATGTACGCCAACGAGTGGGAAAGCCATCCAGGAGGGATGAAATGCCTTTGAATCCACAGGTTACATTGCAAGCATTTGAGAAATGGACCATAGAATTTGTGGGGCCAATCAACCCACAAACAAGAAGATCAGGGGCAAGGTACATAATCATTGTGACAAAGTATTTGACAAGGTGGGAAGAAGCAACACCAATTATAGATTGCACCGCAGAGACTACTGCACGATTTTTATTCAAGAATGTAGTCACAAGGTTTGGATGTCCGCACATATTACTTAGTGACTAGAGCACACACTTTATGAATAATACAATTGCAGCATTGACTGAGGAGTTCCAAATCCATCATCAAAAGAGTACCCCATATCATTCTTATACCAATGGAACAGTGGAAGCTTTTAATAAGATATTGGAGAATGATTTGACAAAACATTGCAATGTAGGGAGAGACGATTAGGACTTAAGAGTTCCTACAATGTTATGGGATTATAAGACTACAAGTAATAAGATGACTGGGTAGACACCTTTCAGGTTGGTCTATGGGAAATAAGTAGTAATGCATATGGAGTTTATTCTAACTATCCTACGCATTGCAACAATCACTAATCTATCAGACTCTGGCGCAATAGAGGAGAGACTATCATAGTTGGTACAACTTGAAGAAGACCAATTTGTCGCAGGTTTACATCAACAGGTCCAGAAAGCAAGAGAGAAGGATTGGCATGATCAACATATTAACAATTTTTTTTTCAAGTGGGAGGTTTGGTATTACTTTATGACAATAAGTTCATGCAGCATCTAGGAAAGTTTAGAATGCATTGGTTAGGACCCTATGTAATTCAACATGTCACAAAGACATCTGCTGCACACTTGGAAGGAATGGTGAATGTAAGTTAGTTGAAACTCTATAGAGATGACTGACACTCTGTGCAGTAATCTGGGCTGCACCATAATACATGTATCATAGTAGTTGTACTATAGTAGGAAGGAAAAACACAGAAAAACAAAAAAAAAGTAGAAAAGGAGAAGAAAATCAAATAAAAAGTGGATATAGAAAAAAGAAAAATAATGTTAGAGTACCAAGGCATACAAAATTGCGTAGAAGGAATGGTTATCACACATCAGAATAAAAATGCACCAATTTTGAAGAAAATACACAGAAGAAAAAGACCACGAAGCACACATATGCAATATCAAGAACCGTTGCGAAGTTTGACAATGACAAGACTGTTAAAATCATTAAAGAAAGAAAACTATGGTTACGAAGCAGGACTGATAGGTCATAAAGGTGTCATATAATCTTAAATGGTAAAATCCACCAGATATCATGACAAATTGGGAGTATGAGAGAAAATCACACGATGGATTTAGGAATAAAGACACAATTATTTAACAATTAATCAACCACGGTGGCGGATTGGACAAGGTAGTTAAGGTAGGATGAGACATGTATAGTTGGCACAAAGGCACAAAAAAAATAGGAAGTCATTAAGTGTAAGTCATTGTTGCATGCAAGCGGGATCAAAACAAAGCGAATGATAGCAAATTTGAGAGCACCAGAGCTGAGCTACAGTTACCAGAGAACAAACACAAAAGCTAGTCCAGGAATTCACCATAGCATCCGAATGGCCCTGCCCAAAGTTGGAGCATCGTCTGTCGCAACAAGAAAACAAGCAAGAATAATAGAGAAGACACCAGAGGTCAAGGAAGCAACCAAAGATTTGGCTTCAACATCACAAGCAAGTTTCCACATAGATTACATACCACTAAGGATGGATGATGCACCATGGATCCATGTACCAACCAATGGGAAGTACCCGTTGTCGACAACACCAGTTCCTCCTGGTGTAAGCAGTGAAGTAGAAATGCTCGGAAAGATTGCTGACCTAAAGTTTATGGACCATGACATCACTGATGCACATAAATTCCCAGATTTGGCTAGGGAAAATTACTTGTGCACTAGGAGCGTACCAAGTACAGGAGAAATCCTACTGGAGACATAGGAGTGGGCGACGGGGTTGGAGAAGGTAGGTATATTGAACTTGTTGGAGATTCTACATTTCGGGCAAAGTGTGGAAATTAAGGCATGTGTGAAGGTGTTTCTAAGTTGTGTTCATGGGGGGACACTCTAGCTTGATCCCCTAGTCTCAATCGATACTGCATTGATTGGATGTATTGCAATACTTCCAAAATTTGACGAGGATCTAGGCATGTTGTTCAACAAGGTGGGAGAGTGAGCCCTCTCCGATTCAATGAAAGAAAAGTTCCAGACATTCAGAGGAAAGAGGGAGATGGATGTGAAAAACATCAATGATAAAAATGTGAGGTTTGTGACATAGGTACTGGCCTGTAAGATGTTGCGAAAATGTCGCAAAGATGAAGGACCAGCTGTAGTCATTGTAGCCATAGAGAAATGTGTGAAAGGGGTTCAGATGAACTGGGGCACCTTCTTGGTGAACCAGTTTTTACAGGATTTCACTGAGGCTAAGGAAAAGGGCACGTAATTCCATTATGCATGGTTATTGATCTTGATTGCATTGGTCCGGTGGCAAGAACCATGGTATTACCAGTGCATGCGCACATCAGGTAGAGTCAATTTAGTTGGGAGGTATGCAAACTTATGGCACACGACAATTAAGAGAAGACAAAATGACAATAATGCCACATTTTTTGTATACTTGGAAAATATCATGCATTTAGTTGCACACACACCTCACATATCATCAAAGACAATATCAACATATAAGGATATCGCATGGTTTAGAGAAGGCATGCACCACATGTATGTGTAGGTCGAGAAGTATCCAACGCGTCAATGGTTTACAACTAGTTACAGTTTGAAAGCAAAGGATGTGTGGTTGATAGTGAACGACTGGGAAGAAGGTAGGAAGAGCCCAACAAAGAAGACATGACAATCAAAAGAGGAAGAAGAGCAAGATAAACGTGATTAAGAACAAGATGATGATCATGGAAATGATCATACTAATGGCGCATGTGATATGCCTGGCCCATCCACGACATAGGCTCAACAAACAAGAGTCAAATGAAAGGACAAAGGAAAGAATCAACAGGAGGGGCATGCAAGAAAAATAAGGAACATAGGGAAACCCCAATTTTTACATTAACGAATGCTAACATGGATAGAAAAGGCTACTAGGTATGGAATGCCACTAAAGAAATAATGGAGGAAGCAACGAGGAAGAAATAAGAGCAACAAAAGAAAGTTCAGGATAAGATGACATCACTCCAGCAGATGTTGGAAACAACGAGCATTGCCAAAGAGCACAGGGATGAGGAAGGAAATCCACAATTCCAGGAAAGGAAGCAAACAATGCACAACCGGTCTTGACCGAGTAAGCAACTGGGAACAAGATACTACAGCTTGAGATAGATGCACTGTAATTTCCAACGGTTGAATTGAAACAACATGTAAATACACTATGACATCTAAACCTAATGGTGTCGAGGTTGTTAATGTGAAGACTACAAGACTTGCAGGTGGGCATGTTGCAAGAAATTTAGAACAAAGGAGAGCAAGCACATCATGAGCTCACTAGAATAATGGATTAAAGGGTTTAGTTGCAACAACAATACGACGTTGTGCTTCAACAAATGAAGGAGGTTGAAGGTCGGGTGGAGGAGGTACTGAAGGATAAAACCGAGGCCAAGGAAAGGGTCAGGAAATCCCTTAAGGAGAAGGATGAAGCTTAACATATAGCGCAAAAAAACCAAGAAGTTGTCCATAAACTATACAAGGAAATTCTAGAAGTCCCTATACTAGTAAAAGCTACTATGGAGGAACAAGTGTTAAAGATCAGTGAAGACATTAAGGGCTTTAGAGCACAGATTCAGGACTTACAATTGTGGAGCATGCCAGGAAATCCATCGAAATTGCAAGAAGGAAGACAAAGAATGGAAACAACAATAGTTGCCAACATTAAGAGGATTTAAGGAGAATGCACAAAAATCTATGAGGAGAGCGCTCATGTTTGGACATAATTAGTAGAAGACCCTAAGATGAAGGCCATAAAGGCCAAGTTAAGAGAAGTGCAGGAACATGCACAAAAAGCGTCAGAAAGGGTTACTACACTTCCACCAGTGGAACATATGACAACCATTTTGGCTCAGAGGCAGGCATATGTAGAAGTGTAGAAAATGAGGGATCAACAAAATGTCCTTCAACAACGATTGGGACCACTGTAGGAATATGTAGTGAGGATAATAGGGGAGTTGGCCACTGTGTAGGAAAAGGTCAAACATGCATCATATGAAACAACGGAGAAACTGATAAGCTTGACTGTGCAGGGGGTCAAGGAAATCAAAATAATAGAGGCCAACATAATCAAAGAAGTGGAGGTAGTAAAGGAAACCTCCCAAAACAAATTTGTGGCATGGAAGAGTAGACAACAGGCCTGAGTGGCTCGGGATGAGCCACATGGGAGTGTTGGGGGACTATTGGAAAGGAAGTTTTGGAATACAGTTTTTGGAAAAATTCCAAGTACAGAAGAAGTGCAGATAAGAGGTGCACAGAGGAGAAGAAGAAAGACGAGGAAGTCCACAACTGAGATGCATGAAGAAGGACAAAGCACAGTAGGGAGAATAAGATAGAGAATAAAGCAAAGAGAAGAATAAAGCATGAGAAGAAAGCAAGTGAAAAGGAAAGATGACAAATCAACATTCTAAAGATGGAAGGACACACAAAAGCAACATGCATACTGAAAAGCAGAAGAAAGCAACCGAACAACCAATGAACTGAATTAGCCATGCAATGTAATGGGTTTTTGGGATTAACCAAGTAGGGTTTTAAGTCCTAGATTTGATGTATAAATATGTAACAGGTTGAGAGATTAAGGGTTTTGTTAGGTTCATGTCTATGAGATGTTTTTATGGTTCCAATTCTCTATGTATGAATGTAAGGGATGATGCAGAGAGAGAGAGGTTTGCACTGCAAAATGACTAGGCTAGGAGAAAAGAAATATGTCTAGGATATATCTTTGTAAGCACAATGCACAAGCCTGAAGAACTTAAAAAAAACATAATAAAGAAGCTGGTCATTGTGGATGTAGCCCAGAGTTGGGTGAACCACGTTAAATGTTGTGTGACATGTATTTTATGTGATTGTTGTTGAAAGTATGTTTGGATGCACAGTAGATTACTTTTGTCTTATGGTTAATCTTTGCACAAATAATCACGACGGTTACAACAATGATTTTATGCAGTAATCTGGAATATAATGATAATATGAATCTGAATCGCTAAGTAAGTTAATACAGGACAAGGTTAGAATTACACATAGAACTAATAAGGAAGAATGAACAAAATGATCACCTCCCATTTCCTCACTACTACAGAAACCTGGTTCTTCCAGTCCCAATAGATACCTCAGCTAAGACTTCATATGCACAAGTAGGTGATGCCGAAAGCGCAGGTTTCTGGTGGGTTTTGTTGGTCACAGATAAATCAAACCTAGGGTTTTCTAAACTGCGCATAGTGCCAATAATGCAGAAAAAAAAGGTGTGTAGCTGAGACCAGATGCCTTGTCTCACCAAATGTTGAAAACTCAACACCTTTAAAAATGTTTTTAGGGAAAACAACAAAATTAAAAACATGCAAACTATGTCGAAGTAAACATAACATGTGAGGAAAAATCCAAACAAACAAAGTAAAGAAAATTCTTAAAACCAAGCACAAACTAAAAATAATGAGAGAAAAACAAATGTAGAAAATAAAGGCATTAAAACTACAATACATGAATCTGCTCATCAAAGCAGTCAGGTGAAGTAACTCTTTAAACCCTGGCCATTGACGGGAAGGGAATCAATTTTACCTTCCAGTATTTGTAATTTATATGTGCCAACTCCTATCTTTTCCACAATCTATTAAGGATTGAGGCACACATTCTCAAACTTGGTGTGTTTTTCTTTGGCCTCATTGACTCTATCCCATTTCGGAACCAGATCACCCATCTCAAAATTCTTGTCACCATCTTTGTGTTTATTAAACCATATTTTTACAATCTGTTGGTGGGATGAAAACTTATTCTTGGCTTTCTCCCTTTCTTCCTCCAACATAATTAATATGTCAATTCTATTTTGGAGGACAGAAGAAGGTTGTCCCCTCAAATCCTGGGACAATTGTAGGGATGGAAAGGAAATTTTTGTTAGAAGAATGGCTTCTTTCATGTAGACCAGATAGTAAGGATAGGTACCCAATTCCTCCTTAGGAGTAACTCTATAATCCTAGAGAGAATTGGGAAAAGCATTGTGCCAGTTCAAGTGATTTCCTATTACTGTCTTTTTCAAAATATGAATAATATTTTTATCAATCGACTTAGCTACTCCATTACCCTGTGGATAATAGTTAGTTGAATACCTCAAAATGATTCCCTTATCTAGAACAAATTCAAACAATAAAGATGAATAAAAATAAGCAACATTACCAAACACAATGACAAAAAGAACCCCAAACCTAGTGATTAAATGAGGTTCCTGAAATTGAATGACTAACTTTTCATTTAATTGTGTTAAAGGGACAAATTCATCCCACCAGGTAAAGTAATCCATCACAATTAAGATATACTTGTGTTGTTTTGACGAATGGGGATTTATCTCTCCTATGATGTCAATGCCCCACTTCTTGAATGCTCTACTAATCGTAATATGTTGCAAAGTATCGATTCTTTCTTCTCTCTTCCTGTGGTTAACTGACAAGTTTTACATTTTCTTACATAAGAATGCACATCGCAAAATAGAGTAGGTTGGTAGTATCCATCTCTTAATATTTTGTGAGTTGTAGTCTCACCAACAAAGTAACCTCCATCTTTTCCATCATGGATATCCTTCAACACTTTTTCAACATCTTCCTTTTTTAGACATCTTAACAATATTCCATTGTAGTTATTCTAGAAAAGGATGACATTAATCAGTTTGCATTTAGAAAATTTCAGTCGTAAATCCCTTTTCTCTTTTGAATTCATGTAACATCCCCCAACCCAACCATGGAACATTACCGAGCAAAAATCACATAAAATCAAAATTTTCTGCTAATTCATTTACTGTAGCTTACTAACTACGATTTAATTCACATTTTCACCAGATTTTACTAATTATAAATAAATGGATCTACAACACTCCAATTGAACATGAATGCAACTAATAACTCATTTACATACACAAATTTAAACATAACGATTAAACTCATGATTAACTCAGAAATTAGATAAAAAAATTTCTTTTATAAAACGTTTATGCAACCAACTGCTTGGGAAGGAAATTCCACCCAACCATAGACCCGTTGTTCTAAATCTCAACAACAAGTCACCCCTGAGTTGGGGCTAGGAATCCACAAGGGAAGGGTTCCTCTCACAATCCTCTCATAGCTAAATACCTCACAGTCCACTAATATTAACCTATAGCTATCCCGAATTTACCTCCAACTCTCTTCCTCTTGACCTGCCCAACCCAAGGAATGTACCCCTTCACTACTCTCAGTCTATCAGGCATCCCATTAGTTTATCAGGGTCTCTCTGGCTTAGGTAGCTAGGAATCTCTTTGCTGGGAACTCAAGGGACTCATTGCGAGGAAAACTACCATCGACAAACAACAACACTTGTTTTTATAGTGAAAACCACTCAAGGGTTAACTCTTCAGGCATGACAACTTGATTCTTCAATTTCCAACTCCTAATATGCTCCAACAAGTTCCTAAATTCGCCCACCCTTCTTACTCTAGCACTGGTACTCTCTTTTCCAGCTTGCTGCTTATTGTTCATGAAAAACCTAATGTGTAAAAACAATTTATAACCCCCATACGAATTTCCTCTATTTTTCCCAAGACAATTAACTGTTCACTCTGCCCAATGTTGATTGTATTGCAGCCTCATGCTTCCAATAACTATGGAGGTGACTTATACACCCACCCCTTGACAGGTATTCAATGATTGGACTCTTATACACTCAAACATAAAATAAATGGTTGACTCAAAAGATAATAGAATTCAAAAATATGGGTTTGGATTATACCCCATAAACCATTGCCCCCTTGGGCCCCTCTTAGACACTCCCTGGGCATTCCCCTCTCTCTTGTGGATTAATCATCCCCCATCTATGTCCATATTCCCAACAACTGGTATCACATTATTTTTTTTATTAAAATCAGAAAATATATTTCGCATATTATATCGCTTGGCCATAACCACATTCATATATACATTATACATTAATTAAACTAGGGATACTAGTGGGTATGTTACATTCCCCCTCCCCTACAATTGTGCATCGTCCTTGATGCACAAAACCATGCCAAAATACATATACAAATTTACATCATGATATTCATAAAATAAAAAGTATGCAACATGTTTACTCTCCAACAACAACCCCAACCATAATCTCACGTTCTTCTCAACCTGCTGACCCAAGGAATGTGCCCCCATCACTACCTTCAGTCCATCAGGCTGCACCATTCTTTTATCAAGGCTATCAACGTAGGTGACCATGAATTTATGAGATGTGGTTCCAGAATCTAGTTTCCCAAAAATGGAGTCTTGCATTTTTAACTTCCATCTTTTTCAAAATTGACAAAAAATTGTGGGTATTACTCCCACATAGTTTCTTCATTCTCCCATGTTGCATATTTAGAACCATAGAAAGTCCATTGAACCTTTACCAACCTTATGGCTTTTTTCCTGAGCAATTTGACTTTCCAGTCTAAGATGTGAACTAGTTGCACCCGGAAATCCCCTTCGTTTTCCACCTGGATCACAATCCAATCAAAGATGTGGTTAGGTTCAGACACATATTTCTTTAATAATGATACATGAAAAACATTATGGACTCTCATGGATGCAGGCTGTTAGCACAAAAATTGACATTATCAAATTTTGCAAAATCCTTGCTACATTTTGTGCCAAAATTCACTAATTTCCCGCCTCCTCAAAGCTTCATTTCCAAGACATCACCAATCTCAAAATGATCAATTTGACAAAGTATCACAATTTTCCTTGGTTGGAAATTCCCTAGTCAATTTGATTGTGTTTAAAATTACTAAATTTATCGTCTTTCCAAACCTTCATATGGTCTTATTTCTCGATGTATGCTTGGTTTTCAATAAGTTATAAACACCCTTGACATTGTCTCTGATTGGAAAATAAAATTATTATTCTAGAATCATTTATATCATTATAAACGATTTTAGTTAATAATTTTATTTAAACTATTGTTTATCTTGGGAAATAAAAATATTTGGCTTTTAACCCAATCCATCAATTGATTTTAGTTAATAATTTTATTTAAACTATTGTTTATCTTGGGAAATAAAAAAAATTGGCTTTTAACCCAATCCATCAATTTTTAATCAAATCATTTAAAACCTCGACCTATCCAAATGTCAAGACAACCATCAAATACTAGTCATAAGCCAAGGCAGTGCCAAAGAGAACACTCACTGTTAGAGTTCATGGATCCAACACTTGTGCACCATGCGTCAAGGGGTCTTTGAGATAGTGTAATATATAAACACTTGTAGTATTGTTTGTCTCATGCAGGTGGGATATATCTCATGGATGCAACAATAAAAAGGGCGCCCAACATTCAATTATTGGTAGCAACATACATGGCTCGTGTATCTCTGTAGAAGGATTCAGAGATCAAGCTTCTATAAAACCCCGAGGACTTGCAATGATGCCTTCATATTTTATCTTCATGGGTGATAGCTCCTTGAGTGGAATAAGCGCTATTTCACAAGCCAAATGACGAAAACTGAATGCTTTCTACCAAGTCATCATCTGACCGTCCTTTCATCCAATACGTGACCGTGGAAACAAAGAGAAGAATTTCATTTCATAGGGTCGACTTGTGGAATATTTCATAGGGATTTGAATGTGGCCGCGACCTCAACTGGTAATGACAACAACAAAAATGGGACAAGACTGACCATTGAATCTTATTGCTTAGGATTTCGTTTGAATTCTTCATTGGTCGCCCAAAATATTCCAAACTCAATATATCCTAAAGGAAAATAATGACGAAGAGATTTACAACTGTCACACTAGAAGGCATAATTGTCAATTCATATGTTCAAATCCAGCAAATGATGGCTCGTTGGAAAACTAGGTCCATGAGAAAATACTTGAGCACGGTTTCCATGGATGTCATGACAACATTAACCAACAAAAGTTTCCTCCAACCATGTCCCATGGAAAAAAATTACATATATTTTTTTCCAAAAGAAATACAAATCTAGTCCAACAACCTCTTTTGGTCATGTAGTAGGTTCTTACAGGCTAGTGTTGCAACCTTATGCTCTGATACCATAATATAACATCCCCCAACTCAACCAGGGAACATTACCAAGCGAAAATCACATAAAATCAATTTTTTTTGCTAATTAATTTACTGTAGCTTACTAGCTACGACTTAATTCACATTTTGACCAGATTTTACTAATAAACAAATGCATCTACACCACTTCAATTGAACATGAATGCAGCTAATAACTCATTCATAGTAGAAATTAACCATTTACATACACAGATTTAAACACAACAATTAAACTCATGAACACCTTAGAAAATAGATAAACACTTATCTTTTATAAAATGTTTATGCAACCAACTACTTGGAAATGACGTTCCACTCAACCATAGACCTATTGTTCTAAATATCAACAGGAAGTAACCCCCGAGCCGGGGCTAGGAATCCACAAGGGAAGGGTTCCTCTCACAATCCTCTCACAACTAAATACCTTACAACCCACTGATATTCTCCTACAACTTTCTCGAATTTACCTCCAAGTCTCTTCCTATTGACCTACCCAACCCAATGAATGTACCCCTTCGCTGCTCTCAGTCCATCGAGCATCCCATTCATTTATCAAGGTCTCTTTGGCTTAGATAGCTAGGAATCTCTCTACTGGGAACTCAAGGGACTCACCGCTAGGAAAAATACCAACGACCAACAACAACACTTGTTGTTATAGTGCAACTCACTCAGGAGTTCACTCTTCATGCACGAAAACCTAGTTCTTCAATTTTCAGCTCCAAAACATTCCAACATGCTCCTAAATTCGCCCATCCTTCTTGTTCTAGCTCCGATACTCTCTTTTCCTACTTGCTGCTTGTTGTTCATAAAAAATCAATGTGTAAAAACTGCATGTAACCCCCATACGATTTTCCTCTAATTTTCCCATTACAATTAACTGCTCACTCTACCCAATGTTGATTGTACTGTAGCCCCATGCTTCCAATAACTATGGAGGTGACTTCTACACCCACCCCTTGACAGGTATTCAATGATTGGACTCTCATACAAAATAAATGGTTGACTCAAAAGATAATAGAATTCAAAAATATGGGTTTGGATTAATACCCATAAACCATTTCCCCCTTGGGCCCCTCTTAGACACTCCCTAGGCATTTTTTAATAGGAAAAAGTACCCCATTTGGTACAGAATGTGGTTTTCAACCTATCTTCCTCAGTGACCAAAACTTTGTCCATATTCCCAACAACTGGTATCACATTATTTTTTTTTATTAAAACCAGAAAATACATTTCGCAAATTACATCGCTTGGCCATAGCCATATTCATATCTACATTATACATTAGTTAAACTAGGGATTATAGTGGGGATTTTACAATTCTTGTGGCTCAAGTATGTTCCTTGGTGTAGGAAAAATGTCATATCAGTGTACCATGAATCCATAGTAGTTAGAATGTAAAGGAATTGGTTAGTATATAAAAAATTATTTTTCCATCTCTCTTCTTCCTTCATTGTAGCATCTAGCGATTCTATAACTAGCTTACATAACCCCAACCCTCGTAAAAATGGGCAGGTTTTATTTCATGACCAAATTCTTGGATGGCTATCATCTAGTTTCCTCTATGCCCGCCTAATTCCTATTGAGTAAATACTGATTGGACAATAGGGTGAGGTACTATCAATTTCGTATGATTCTTATGTAAGACCTAAAGTGTCAAATAGACTTATAGATAACAAATGCCTTCTTATCTATAGTAGGGTAGTTGAACTCATCTCCTTGAAATTTCATACTCATAAAAGAAATGGGTGCTTCATTTCCTTTGGATTCTTTCTTCCGTGTTAGCATAGCTGCAAGGGAGTGATCATAAGAAAAAGTCTAAAGAAGGAAGTCATGATTAAAATATGGACTTCGTAAAACATGAGCGCTAGATATAACAATTTTTATTTTCTCAAACGACTCCTCTTTTTTCCATTTGAAATCCACATCTTTCTTGATAATTTTTTGTAGGGATTTAATGGTTTTGAAAAAATTAGGGTTGAATTTCCGCACAAAGATAATCTTCCCAAAGAAACATTGCATTTATTTCTTATTTATGCTGTAAAGATAGTTGGGATATAACTTTCACACATTCAGGGTGTATTGTTATATCTTCTTTAGATATGATATGAGAGAGTAAATTTCCCTTAGTGACCAAAAAGACACTATATTTTGGATTTAAAGAACTTCCATATTTCCTACATCTTTTGAAGATTTGAGTAAGATGGATAAGGTGGTTAGCTCTATCTTTTGAGTAAACAATCACATCATCTAAATAAACAACAATGCTATGATTGATGAAACCTTGAAAAGCAACATCTGTTTCTATGTGGAAAGTAACTCTAACATTGATTAGCCTAAAAGGCATTTTTTAATAGGAAAAAGTACCCCATTTGGTACAGAATGTGGTTTTCAACCTATCTTCCTCAGTGACCAAAACTTCATTATATCTTGAGAAACCATCAAGTAATGAGAACATTTCATATCCTGATACATGTTGTAAGATCTATTCCATAGGTGGAACTACGTAGTTGTCCTTCTTAGAAGCATTGTTCAGGTTATGGAAGTCAACATAGAGACAAATTTCTTCAGTTTTGTTCCTTACTGGTACTGAGTTAGCTACCCAAGCAGAATACCTAACCTAAAAAAATATTTTGGCATCTAGAAGTTTCTTTAACTCCATCTAGACTTGAGACTCAAGGGAATGATGCATCCTATAGAGTTTCTGCTAGAATGGCTTGACATCCTTCTTCATAGGGATAGTATGCTAGATGATTTGCATGTTGTAAGTCTTGAGGTCATCATATGACCACGAGAAAACATCCTGGTATGTTTTAAAAAATTTAGTATATGCTATCTTTTCATGTTGAGAACATCTTCTACCTAGGTTGACATTTTATGGATTTTCAAGAGTTCTCAGATTAATGACTTTATGACCTACACTGGAGTTGTTGGTTTTAACAATGGGTGGTCCTTTGAATCTATTTTGTAAGTCAAACAAATTTTCCAAATTAACAATACCTTTGGGCATGGTATGATATTTTGTCTCGATTGGTTTCTCATTTTCCTCTCTTAGAGTTGCCTGGAATTCTTCATCAAAAATAGCTAAATCCTTGAAATTCTCGCTATTGGTGAGAAATTCTAGGATATATTCATCACCCTCGAATACTTTCCAGTTTGAAATGTTACCAAGGATAGATGGACTATAAAGAAACTCTATTTCAAACTTGCTTGCTTCAAAATCTTCAAATGGGAAGAGTCTAGAAGTAGTTGTGGTTGTTGAATAAGCTGCTAGGTTGTTAACATGCAGAACTGCAAAAATATTGAAAGCATCAAAATTGTCAATCAACCTATGAATCTCCTACTGGTAATTATCTAGACGAGGTAAATTGTTAGAGAATATTCTCATCTCCTTATCCTTAATATCTCACCCAGGTAATCTAGAGCTTGGTCTCCTGATTCTACTATTCAAAATTTGGCTAATTTTGACCAATTGAGCTATGCATGTGCTCTATCCATAGATTTTAGGGAGAAATCTACTATCTTTAGCTAGTAAGGGTGCACTTCTCACTCTCTTCCTTGATTTTAGCATCCTACTATATATTTTGGGATTCTACCTGCTATGTTTGGGTTGCTTGAACTATTTACAGAACCTCATCCCTAGATTCAAGGAAGGAAGGCACTCTGCTTTACTATTTTTAGTTGATTTATATTTTCTATGATCTATTCATGGATTAGATCCCTATTTTTGGGCAAATGAGTCATCACTTGACATCTAGGTGTACTTAACTCACTATTTAGAGTTTGGTATGGCTAAATTAGGGCATTTGAGCTCTAATTTAAGTCTAAATAGGTTCTCATGCACAATGCATCATGTAATTCAAATTTCCTCATCTAGGATTCAAACTTCTTATATATACTCGCATTGTTGGTCAATGACACCCAAGTTATTAAGTATTTTGTTATGTACTTAAAGAGTTACTATTCTCTTTTTTATTTATTTCTTGCAAACTTCTATGAGTATTGTTACTCTTTAAGTTTTTAAATCTCTTTGATCTCCTTGCAGGTGATCATGAATTATTACATGGTAATGAAGCATGTTGGAATCTAGGATTTAACATAATTTTTTGTAGGAAGAAGTCACATCAATATCAACCACAACAACCATAATGGATCCGCCTTGACAAATAATCCTCACTCCATTCAATTGCTTTGAATGGAAGTCACAGATGGTCATACTCCTATGCAATAAAGGCTTGTACATGATCTCTATGGGAACATAGACTGAACCAAATCCTGCACTGGAGAAAACAAAGTACTTCAACACTATGGATGAAGCCTTTGGGTTGTTGTGCCTCTCTATTTATCTAGATATTCTATTTCACATTTAATCTTCTACTACTTCTAACAAATCCTAGACCACAATGGAAGGAATTTTTAGGATGCAGGATGATCTTAGAGGTCACCAATTAGAGAATGAGCTCAGTGCTTTGATCCCAAGCAACTTCGACACTATTCAATACTTCTTCACCAAATTCAAATATTTTTTGACCAATATCAAGCTATGTGGGATAGATAATAAAGAATATCAGCTCATTCTCTTTGTTCAATCAAAATTGGGTCCTAAATACTTAGTGTTTGTCTCTTCTTTTCATGCTACAAAACCAATGATGGGAGTTGCTTCAAATATGCCTCCCTTTGAGGCTTTTGTTAATTCTCTCACTTTTGAGCAAGATAAAATTGTTCAAATGGGTGAAATAAAGTCCTCAAAGGCACATGCACTTACAACAAATGAGAATTCTAGTAGCAAATTCAAGAAAAAAGTCAAATGAAAGAAAGACCCAAATCCTAAAAAGGATAGTTTTCATAAGTCTTCTAGGGAGACCTCCGATCCGAAAAGGGGGAAATCAACCAAGAATAAAGTGATATGTGGTTATTGAAATAGAGGATTTCATGCTAAACATGCATGCATGAAGAATACAATTGAACAAATGGCACATATCCTTCAACATAACAATCTAGGTGGACAAGTACTAGAGAATTCTTGGAAGAAGGAAGTTGAAAATCCCTCTGATGATAAAGGTAAATAATGAAATGGTCATGCTTTAGTTGATGTTCATGCATCATCAAACATATGGATTCTTGATTCATGAGCCTATGATCATATGGCTGCCTCAAAATATTCCTATATTTTCTTGGATCCATGCACTGGTCCTCCCATTTTAATGGGAGATGATACACCCAATCAGGTATGTGGGAAAGGTGTAATTGATTTAGTGCATTATTGTTGTCAAAACGTGTTGCATGTGACCTGACTATCTACAAATTTATGTCCATATAACATATCACACATTTAGGTTTCAGAAAACAAGTTCTCTTCACTCTAGATTAAGTAGTGATTTCAAATATTTCCGATGAGTCATAGGTAGAAGATCACACGTTCAGGTTATATTCCTTTTCCCATTTCACTCCTCAAACTTATTTTTTTGTACTAATAACACATTTTAAAGAGGAAAAAATAATATGGCATGAAATATTTTTTCACCTCAACTACCGCTACTTGCAACAACTTAGCAAGCAGGTTATGGTGAAAGGTTTTCTAGACATACAATTTTATGACGGAGTTTGTGAGTGATACATTCTTGGAAAGAATCCACAAAAGAAATTTGATAAGGGGAAGGCACAAAGGACCTCTTCTCCACTGGACCATGTTAACAGTGACATCATGGGCCCATTCCCTCACCCATACATGAGTAGGGCCAATTATGTGTTGACTTTAATTGATGATTAGTCAAGGTACACATGGGTGTATTTTCTCAAGCAAAAATATGAAGTGTTTGCGTATCTCAAATAATTCAAAAAACTCACAGAGAATAATTATGGCAAGGTGATCAATATCATGCATACAAATAATGGGGGGGAATATGTGAAAAAGGATTTCCAACATCATTGTGTTGAAGCGAGTATTGAGTTTCATCATACATTTCCATATACTCTACAACATGATGGTGTTGTTGAACAGAAGAATAAATATTTGAAGGATATGACTAATTGCATGCTACAATCCAAATATCTTGCTCCAAAGCTATGGGATGAAGCTATTAATTATGAAGCCTGCATACATAACATATTTCATCACAAATCATTGAAGGATGTCACTCCTTTCAAGGTTTGGATAGGCAAGAAATTGTAAGTCACACATTTTTGGGTTTTTGGATCTTGTGCTTGGGCACACATACCAACAAAGAAGTGGAGGGATATTGAAACTCAAATTAAAGATTCTATATTTGTTGGGTATCCTGAAAGTGTCAAGGGCTATATGTTTTTTCACCCTCTTATGAAAAAATATTTCAATGTGAGAAGTGTAAAATGCGAAGAAGGTCCCATGCAGACACTTTGGGAGGAACCTATTGTTGATCCACTGCTTCCAGTTGATGTAGTTTTTTGATATACAACATATTAATATCATATATTAGATAATTATGGAGAACCAAGTGACTTAGATGAGAATTTTATTTGAGATATGGCACCGAGACCAGTTTGGGAACAATAGACTCTACAAGTAGTAGGAGTTTTAGAGGGTGATCCGATAGATACATAGAGGACTAGATTTCAATTTCATGATGCTCCACAAACGCTCCCTTATATTGATTCTTTGCTACCCACTCATTGTTGTATGGTATCCACATCATATCCTTATTCTCATTCATAGGATGTAGGAAACACTTATTGGTAGGCTGTGATGGATGAGGAGTATGATTCCCTCATTCAAAATCAAACTTGGGAGTTGGTTCCACTTCCTCCTGGCAGGAAGATTGTTTAGTTTAGATGGATATACCAGAATAAGATGGAAGCTGATGGAATTTTTATCAAGTAGAAATCTCATATTGTAGGTAAGGGCTTCTCACAAGTTCACGAGATTGACTACACAGAGACCTTTGCACTAGTTGCAAAGATGGACTCATTCAGGCTAGTTTTAGCCATTGCAATGACCATAGCTTGGGAGGTTCACCGTATGGATGTGAAGAGTGATTTTATTCACATACACCTTGAGGAGGAGATCTATATGGAGCAGCCACATGGATATGTACATGATTCTTCACTTATTTGTAGGTTGAGAAAGTCTTTGTACGGATTCAAGTAGGCACCTGAAGACTGATATGTAAACATGGAATATTTCTTGTTGTCATAGGGATTCTCTCGATGCCATTCATACCTGAATGTGTATATGTTGAGACATGTATACTACTTGTTATTGATAGTTCTTTATGTATATGATTTACTATCACAAGGATCTCAACATCATCCATTTCTTTGACAAAGTCTACATCACATATCGGTTTTGCTATGAAAAATATGGGATTGTTCATTATTTTCTTGGACTTGAGATCAACCAGTCTGATTCAAGGATCAAAATGGAACAGTCCAAGTATGCCCAGGATATACGTATCATGTTTCGGATGATGGATTGTAAATCGACAACATCACCATTTCTTTATGGAGTCAATCTTGAGGATGGTGGTACTACACCTTTGGTGGATAGTACTCGGTACAAGCAGTTGGTTGGGAGTCTTCTCTATCTCACTCACACTTATCCTAACCTATCTTGTGTAATTGGATTAGTTTCTAGGTACATGCAATTGCCTCATGAGTTACACTATAAAGTTGCTAAGATAATTCTTCGGTATGTGAAGGGAACTCCTAGTTTTGGTATTTTCTAAACTGTAGGTTGCACACTATATATTGTTGGTTATATGTATTCAGATTGGGATGGTGATGGAATTGATTTCAATTCCAAATATGGTTATGTTTTTATATTTGGCTCCGAGCATATATGTTGGTCAAGTAAGAAGCAGTCTGCTATTGCTTTATCATCCACAGAGGTAGAGTACATGGGAGCTGTGAATGCATCTACACAGACTGTTTGGTTTTAGGGTATGCTTATAGAGTTTGGTCTCAGTTCCATCGTACAATGGTCATATGTTGTGATAATCTGAGTGCTATTCAAATTTCCACCGATCTAGTACAGAAGAAACATAGAGATACAAATGCACTTCATTCGAGGGTTCATACATAATCATGTTATTGCATTGTAATACTGTCTGTTAGGGGATCATGTTGCAAACATCTTCACCAAGTCCTTCACAGAGAAACGGTTCAGACACTTGCGGGGACACTTGGTAGTGGTGGAGACTTTAGAGGATATTTCCTAGTATTCCTATAATCATCTTCTTAAGGGGAGTTTTTTTACCATGTGGTTTTCCCTCTTTCCTCACTACATGAGGAGTTTTTGTACCTGAATACCTAAAATGGCATATTTTGGTTGGGACTCAATTTTTTTGCATTATGTTTTACCAAGTTAGGCTTATGGGGGGTGTTAGAGAATATTCCCATATCCTTAGCCTTAATCTCTCACATAGGTCATCTAGAGCTTGGTCTCATGATGCTATCGGTTTAGGGTCAAAATTTGATGAATTTTGACCAAGTGAGCAATGCATGCACTCTATCGCTAGATTTTAGGAAGAAATCTACTATCTTTAGGAGGTAAGGGTACACTTGTCACTCTCTTCCTTAATTTTAACATCCTACTATCTATTTTGGGATTCTATTTGCTATGTTTGGGTTTCTTGAGCTATTTAAGGAACCTCATCCCTAGATTCGAGGAAGGAAGGCACTGCCTTTTACTATTTTTAGTTGTTTTCTATTTTATATGATCTATTCATGGATTAGATCCCTATTTTTGGGTAACCACATCGTCACTTGACCTATAGGTGTAGTTAACTAAATATTTAGAGTTTTGTATGGCTAAATTAGGGCATTTAAGCTCCAATTGAGGTCTAACTAGGTTCTCATGCCCAATGCATCATGTAATTAAAATTTCATCTTTTAGGATTCAAACATTATATATAATCACATTGTGGGTTGATTATAATTGTTACACATAAAAAATACTCACTTTGATAGTCTCGCAAGTGTCGTCATTACAAAGGTCGCAAGTGTCGCATTTTGCTCACAAAGTCGCAAGTGTCGCATGTTGCTCACAAGTGTCGCAAGTGTCAAAGAAAGCATGCTGCCATGATGCCTAGGTCATGCCTATAACGACATGAGAAGGACACTTGAAACACCTCAAACATTTGATTTGGAAGAGGAGAAATGAGTCAGCAGGCTTGCAAACCTTTTGCCATCTGAAAGCACCTAAAAAACTGAACTTTTGAAGGAGAGCGCTCCCCTATACCTCTTCTGGGAGCGCAACTCTCCCCCTTACACTGTCTGGGAGCGTTATAAAGCTCCTCTAGCCCTTTTGAAGGAGTGCTATAGATTTTGAGAGTGTTGGCACCCCCCTAAAGCCTACTAGGGAGCGCTACAATGCTATGATGGTCCTTTTGAGGGAGCGCTACCTATTCTGGGTAGTAGTTGAGTTGTTGAGATGAATGGGGGAAAGATATTTTCATTCTTGGAAGGTAGTTGGATTCGAATCCCTAGTCCAGCCATGATCTTAGGGCAGATCCTCAACTGAAGGAGGCAAATCCTCAACTTCCCCAAGGATATCTCAAGTGGTTAAAGCCTCTCCAAGGCTATATAAGAAAGCTTTCTCATGGTGAAAGAAGGACTGGAAAAGGAGAATTACACCAAAATTATGATCTCATAAGTGTTTCTGGAAGGGGGAAGAATTGCTAGCATGAAAACTATGATCTCATAGGAAACACACAATCAGTCAAAGGAGAGTGATCAGTGAAGCTACTATCATCCATTTTGTGGATCTTTCGAGCAAGGGATAGACAAAGGGGACTTGACGAAGCTATCGCATTCGCATCTACGATTGTAAGTACTGCTGTCGTTATTCTCATTAATATGACACGCTTGGCCTGTTTCTTTCTAGTTTGTGTCTGATCTTACATGAACTTATCATTGATAGATAGTTCTGTTTTCAAGCTAATATCAATAGAGTAGGAAGTGGTCGTACTTTTTTTGTCTACAGGACTCAGCGAGGAGTGAGAGTTTGGAGCTCAATTTGGAGCGTGCAGGGACAAACGTCGATAAAGAGGTACTCCTATTCTCCTTCCTTCTCATGTATTAGTTTGTATAGATTTGAAAGGAAGTCAGTGTCCACGTTAATCACTTTCTGTCTTAGATTTAGGGTCTAGCTCTTTGAGGCAATCTATCTGTCCGCAGGGAGATTTTCATACAACAGAAACTAGCGACTCCACTGGGGATTCGAATCAAACTTTTAGTTTTGATCTTCCTCATAGAACTTGTCTTACCTGATTTTTTTCAGACCTTTTTCACCCCATTTATCTAATTGCACTTGTTGATTGACTCTTTACCCCATCACACTCAGCTTGGTTGAAAAATTCCATTGAAATTTTGGGTTTTTTGGACTTTTTTGTGAGTTTTAGGACTCCAACGCTCCCCTGCCTTGTTAGAAGAGTGCCAACGCCCCCTTAAGTTGCTAGACATAGCTTTATAATTCTCTGGTGGCCCTTATACCAGAGCACCAACCCTCTTTTGCCCAAAATCTCTTCAAAAATTGCAATTTTTGGAGGTCAAAACCCTGTTTTTTGATTTGCTGAGTTGTTTTGTGATTCAATCATTTTTCCTTTGACCTTTGACATCCTTCATCTTGAGAAGAAAACACCTGTTTTTTTTTTTCCAGATTTTATGCCCTTCTTCATCTTTTTGAGTTTTTTCTGTTGAGAGCTTGAAATCGATCCCTTGCTTTCTTCTCTCCTATTCGATTGAGCGGGAACTCTAGTGAAGGACATTTGAAGTCTGTAACTCTTCTCATTTGGTTCTTTGAGGTCATCTGATCCAATCTCTTTCTCCTTCCTTTTGCGTTTTTGATTTTCTTTCTCTTGTTTGATTGCAAAAGGGTGTGTTGTTTGTGCGAAATTTGCATTTTCTTGTCTGAATCTCCTTGATCTGAAAAGGTAGTTGGCAGGAGAAATTTTGCATTGAATTGATTATCGCATACAAACGACAAAAGTACATCTTAATGATTATCTTGCATATTAGTTTTCATTTCTGAAATGTTGTAGCATCATATTGGATTTGATTGAGGACAAAATTGATTGAGGGCATTCCTTATCAAGTGTTTGATAGTGAAAACGACTCTTCCTCCTTCCCTTAAATAGGTATTCATTGAAAATAAATGATTGCTTATCATACTTCATGCATATTTTTGGGAATCGAGTCATCATTCCATTAGTTTCACTTTCGTACACCCTCTGAGTAAACAACAACCATTAAAATCAACGCTTAACTAAAATTTATCAGACTTTTTACATCTTTGTTAGCAAACCTACATTAGTTTAAGGTGTAGGGATTTGGAATAGGTTGTAAGGATAACTTTCCAAAGCTATCAAACAAACTTAGTATCTTGCGGTATGGAGAGTCAAATCCAATTGTCGTATTAGTCTTCCTGGGATCCCCCTCTCACACAGGGGTTACACACGAGGTCACATTCAGGTGAGTTATGGATATTATCCCTCCGTGGCCCAATTGTTTGTAGTGGTCGGATCATATATTGGGGGTCACTGGAAGGTAAATCCACAATTACTGAGTGGAATCCTTTCAAGTTGATTTCGGACTTGTTATCCTACCCATACGTTCCGACTGGACTGTCGACTGTACCCGCCCAGGGGCTGACTACGAGTTGGTGACCTTAGTAGCCACAATATTTAGGGTCTCACACAAGGTGATGGTGAAGGGAAGTCTCACTATACCTGGAACAGACGTTGGTCAAACTCACTCGGGCTCCTTAGAGGGTAAATCCACAATTACTGCGTGGAAACTTGCACCAAGGCATAAGTCCGTTAGGCAGGTCGCCAACGTAACTGATCCACCCTCTCTATCCCCACCCCTTCCTATTTTGATCTCGCGATGTTTGATTTCATCACCAACTAGTGGTTTCATCGTAGGAAGGTTTGTTTGATTGTTTGCTTCTCAGATTCTTAGCGTGTGTTGTTTGTTTTACTTAGTGGACCTTAGGTCGAGTCAGTGTTAAAGGCATCGAATCCTGGGAGTACCAACGGAGGAACCCCTTCTCCTGGGGAACCTTATACCTTTCCTTCATTTGGAAACTTTGGTCCTCCATATGTTGCCACACTGAGTCTTTTAGGACTCAGTATCGGATTACCAGTTTGGTTGTTCCCCACTCTGGTGATCCCAAATCCTCCCAATGTTTCAGTTGCACCTAATACTTTGGATGTCAATACACCACGCACACATCAACCTCATGTCGACTTTTCGCCTTCTTCATCCATCGAGTCTCCTTCCATTTCTCCTTCTTCGCCTGGCGAAATCTCTAAAGCAAGTAGCTAGGTTGATCAGAATAAGAAGAAACGAAAAGAGAAGAAGAATAAGAACCCGAAAAGGACAAGGGCCCCAACAACATCAGATGTTGGCTCTAAGAAATCAATTACTATTAATAGTATTGGGAGTGTTGATAAGGTCAACAAGATTAAAATGAAGAATCCAAAACCCAGATTCCCTTGCAGCCTTTGTAAGGGTGACCACTTTCTGAGGGATTTCCCCGGTCTTACCCAGGTCTTAGAAATGCGGTCCTCCATGTCATCGGCCTCTGTTGGTCATGTCAATGATATCCTGTCAACTAGTGATGTTCAGGTTGGTAAGAAGAAGAAAACTGTCAAGTTCCCTTGCATGTTATGTAAAGGTAATCATTACTCTCACCTTTGTCCTCGCATGAACGAGGCTTCTTCTCTTTTGGAAAAACTTCAACTTCCAAAAGGTTATTGTAAGATTTCCTCCAACCCATCATTGGTTGATGGACTGGTCAATCCAGTTCCATCCCCGGTCAGTCCGGTTGATCAGGTGGCCAATCTAGTTTCCTCCTCGATTGAACCACAAACCTAAGTAGCTGATCCAGTTCTGTCATCGATCATCCCCGCTCTTCATCAAAAGAGTAACACCAAAGTGGTCGATCTGTTGTCATCCTCGGTCGATCCCACTCTCCTGTCAGAGAGTGACACCAAAGTGGTCGATTTGTCTCCACCCATCGACCCCATTCTTCCCTTGGAGAATGAAACTCAAGTGGTCGATTCGTTTCTGCCATCGGTCGATCCCACTCCTCATTTGATGAGTGCCAAAGTGACTGATCCAGTCCCTTCCTCGATTAGTCCCACTCTTCCTCTCAAAAGTGCCAAAGTGGTCGATCCAGTTTCGCCATCGGTCGATCCCATTCCTCCATTGAGGAATGCCAAAGTGACTGATCCAGTCCCTTCCTCGGTCAGTCCCACTCTTCCTCTGAAAAGTGCCAAAGTGGTCGATCCAGTTTCGCCATCGGTCGATCCCATTCCTCCATTGAGGAATGTCAAAGTGACTGATCCAGTGCCTTCCTCGGTCAGTCCCACTCTTCCTCTGAAGAGTGATAAAGTGGTCTATCCAAGGCCACCTTTGGTTGATCCGATCCAATCACTGGTCGATCCTACTCTCCTTCTAGAGAGTAAACCCGATACTGCCCATGTTTTTCTCGTTGATACAGACTCTATCGTGCCGGGGGGAATCCCTCAATCTCCTGCAAAACCCCCTCCAAGTACTGAAGCCATCCTTTTTGATTGGGGTGCGCTAACTGGACCTCGTCTTCCCTCTCACATTCCTTTCCAGATTACAGTACAGGTTTGTGGTCGGGACGTTCCTCAAACGCTGATAGATGAAGGTTCGTCCGTCAGTATTTTGTTTTCTGTTGCTTGGTAGGCTTTGGGTTGTCCATAGCTTGCACCAGTTACACAGAATCTGTTAGCTTTTAACAAAAGAACTAGTCAACCTTTAGGGATTCTCCCTCAGTTTACTATAACTTTGGGAGGGAAAACTGTATTTATCGATGTCATGGTAGTCCGAGACCCCTTGGATTTCTCTTTACTCCTTGGGCGGGATTATGTCTATGCTATGAAAGCTCTTGTATCCACCCTTTTCCATGTGATATCTTTCCCTCACGATGGAAGAATTGTGACTACTGATCAACTTTCATTCATCGGCCCCGACTGGGTTACATCCCTAAGTGGCTCTTATATGCAAACAGTATCACCCCCGCCGCATGTCAATTATGTGGCATTGTCTCCCATGCCCTCAACTTCCGACGATTTGGATCCGATAGTTGACATGGTGATATCTTCGGTAGGATTATTGGAGCCTGATATTCTTACCCCTGCCACGACCTTCGACATGTGTTCCTTCCAGAGTGATTATCTTCCATCTAGTGAAGATCTCTTGGAAGCCATGACCAAATTTTTTCCCTTGACATGGTATCCTTCCAGAGCGTTATCCTCTTGGAAGCCATGATCAAGAAGCAACAACGAGCATAGTTTCTCTTCTCTATGGCAAGCTCATTAAAAAATGAAACAAAGGTCACGAGCATAGTTTCCCTTCTCTGTGGCAAGCTCGTTAAAAAATGAAACAGAGGCTTTGAGCATAGTTTTCCTCTCTGTAGCAAGCTCGTTAAAAAATGAAACAACAATCTGGGGATCGAACCTTGAACCTTGAGCATAGTTCTTTTCCTGTGTCAAGCTCGTTAAAAAATGAAACAATCACCTCTCCCTTCAAGTTGAGTCTTTCGCCAGATCTCGTAGATGTCGAGTCGAGTCTTTCGTTAGGTCTCATTTTTGAACCTTCATTTCATCCACCTGTATACTTTTTCTCCATCTAGCACAGAAATTGGTGACAACCTCAAAGTCGGTGAATGAATTGAAGCTTGGGGGGCATGTCTCCAGCCTTTGATGATCATTCTGGAGTCAAGTCACTAGATTTCAAGCTGGGGGCATACCGAGCTTAGTCTTTGTTCTTTCTCGTACTCGTAAATACATGAGAATGCAACCGGGTAAACTTTTATCTCTCTTTCGGACCCGTACGGATACACAAACACACGAAAAAGGAACCCCCTGGAGTCATCTTTAAACTCTTTTCAGACTCTCTAAATATGAAAAGATTGTCGAGTGATCTTGCTTCCTTTCATGCTCGCTAAAAGGTTCGAAAGGGCGTCTTTCGAGCGATAGTTTATCTCTTTTTCGATCTCGTTAGACTACTGTACGAAAAAGGAACTGAGAGAGTTCTCTTTTAAGTGTTTTTCCAACTCTATAATCATGAAAAACCTTCAAGTTTTCTGTCTTTGGACTCGCTAAAACAAACATCGATAGGACCATACGGGATCAAACCCTTACTTCTTCCAGTTCGTTAAACAAAGGAAGAGGAACTTACCGAAGGTGAGTTATATCAAGCATGTGTTATCCTCCTCGAGTTCATTAAATCAAAAAGAGGTACTCATCTATCTGGATGGGGGAAAATTTGAAAGAAGCAAGCCAAGCAGTTTTCTGAGAACATTACCAAGTAATTCTTAGAGTCGCCCTTGAACATGACACTTTGTCATTTGCACGCATTATAACTCGTTGAACCTCTGCACTGAGCCAATCCTTTGAGTTTATTTCACTCCTTTGGGTCACATGACGTAAGTCACAGTATCCACTGCATCATTAAGTTTTGGTCCATGTCATGTTTCTGCTGTTGTGCCTCAGTGTTCAAGGGAAGTATCCGCCTCTAGAGTCAGCCATCACAAATATCTTGTCTCAATACCCGTGTCAGTCCATGTTCATTTGATCTACCAATTACATATCTATGTCTATTTCGTGTTGTTGATGGGGGATACACCAAGGCCCTCCTTCGACGAGTCTATTCCTGTCGACTTCAACACATTATCCAGGAATCAGGCTTAGAAACCAGTTAGTACTTTGAGACCTACATGCCTCAATGGCAGGCCTCCTCACATTCGATAGTAGGTTTACATCATTGACCTCTGATCAGATGATTCCACGGATGTTCGACTCCAGCTCATCCATTCACATTTGTTGGAATGTACTAGGGTACCTTGGGAATCATTGACATCAATGGTGATCTCCCTCGCACTTGTTAATGGTTTACACCTTTGACCGGTAATCAAGTGGTTTCTACCATGTTTGACATCAGGACATCTATTCACATGGTTAGATTCGTACCACATTGGGATTGGTAAGAAGACCCTGGGTTGAGTAATCACTTTGATGTACACTTTTCCCAGGTTGCGAAGGAATTTCTCTTGGACAAATGATACATATATTGTTACATAGATCCACTTTGTATTGGTCGTGGCTATGTCTTGTCATCTCGTAGATCCACTGTGTATTCTTCGTGGCTACAATCAGTTCATGTCATAAGAGTATAGATCCACAGTGTATTTTCAGTGGCTATACCTTTTTATCAGTACAATTATGGATCCACAGTGTATTTTATGGCGGCCATACCTTGCAAGTCTTTATCACCCAAGCACAGGTATGCCTGCCTTGGGTTTGAAACATGTCATAATATTTGTTGGATGTTTGTGTGCATATTTTTTCAGGTTCTCTGCGTCTATACCCTTGCTTGAAAGTCTACAAAGCATTTCAGTTATTAGTTCCTGTCTTCTAACTTCATACTTTGGGGGGCAATTTGTTACAAATAAAAAATGCTCACTTTGATAGTGTCACAAGTGTCTTCATTACAAAGGTCGCAAGTGTCGCATTTTTCTCACAAAGTCGCAAGTGTCGCATGTTGCTCACAAGTGTCGCAAGTGTCAAAGAAAGCATGCTGCCATGATGCCTAGGTCATTCCTATAATGACATGAGAAGGACACTTGAAACACCTCAAACATTTGATTTGGAAGAGAAGAAATGAGTCATCAGGCTTGCAAACCTTTTGCCATCTGAAAGCACCTCAAAAACTGAGCTTTTGAAGGAGAGCGCTCCCTTATACCTCTTCTGGGAGTGCCGACTCTCCCCCTTACACTGTCTGGGAGCGTTATAAAGCTCCTCTGGCCATTTTGAGGGAGTGCTATAGATTTTGAGAGCGTTGGCGGCCCCCTAAAGCCTACTAGGGAGCGCTACAACGCTCTGATGGTCCTTTTGAGGGAGTGTTATCCCCGATATCTAGGGATAACTAGGAGATCATGTCTCGAGGCCCACATGGTCCTAGACATGGACTACCGAGAGCAGGAGCGACTTGAGCATGGCCCTGGAGGGCCCATCTTTCTTTTTCTCAGCCAACTTTGTCCTGTCAGCAGTACCGGCTTCCATCACTACCAGCCTGGCTTTGCATCAGAGAGGACTCTTGCTCCATGAGGTAATTGGTCCAAGGTATCATGGTATGTGTCATATTTGATCATTATAACATTCTTACGTATTCATTAGGTTCCTTTCATTTCTGATGACTGCTTGGATCTTACACTAATCCTCTTGACCATTGTTGGGGTGATTGATGGGGCAACTTAGCAAGCCGATATTCATGGGTTTTGGTTAGCCACCAAAGGGGGTTTGCAGAGCCATCGTCCGCTCCCACCATCTTATCACTTTTCCATCTTATATCCCTCTCATCCATCCCTTTCCCCTAGTCTGGCCATTAGGATGACCTTCCAGGGTACATCTTGTTTTGTGGGAAGAAGGGGCTAAAGGCCCAGGAGGTAAAAGCAGCTGTGTCTTGTGGGAAGAAGGGGCTAAAGGCCCAGGGGTAAAAAGCAGCTGGTAAAAAGATAAAAAGCCATAGGGAAAATAAACCTAGAGATGCTTTCTGCCTAGGGGATCCCTGAGAAGGTACAAAAGCCTCTCGATAAGAAACTAAGGGACCCTAAGAAAAATGAAATAAATAAATGGAAGACTCCAACTTAAGAGGATGGGAGGTCTCATCACGAGCCGGGCTCCATTATGTTCATAGTATTTAGCGGTATGACATTGCCACCATCTGGTCACCAAAACCAGGGCAGGACCTTTGGTTGCATGGCCAAAGGAAGGGGTCTCATCACGAGCCAACCCTCTTACTTCTGCGAAGGTACTAGTGGGTAACGCTGTCATTCTGGCCACCAAGCCAAGGTAGTGTCCTTCTGTCAAGGCTTGTAGTAAAAAAATGCAACTAAAGAAAAGAGGCAATAAGGGCTTGGAAAAATCATCCATGACGGGTACAACTCATTCCCCTACAAAGGCACTCCACAGACAACACCAGCCCTTTGGTCTGATCTATGACTGGACATCCCTAAAACCATATTCACCACATTACACATGGCTTGAATGATCTTTTGAGGGGGACTCTCCATTTCTGTGGGTATAGCCCAATAGGTGGTCTTATTGGTTGCCTTAGCCTTTTATGCAGTGGGTCTGTGTAATGTCTTAGAGCTACTAGATGAATTGTTAGATTTGCATAATGTTTGATAAATTTAATGATGAGATATGATTTACATTGCTACATGTCTAGGACTGATGAGCCCCGGAGGGCTGGTATTTGATGTGTAGGACCATGCCCACGTAATGTGTACCGTAGGATCGGTGCACAATGGGAGATGATTAGCTCGGACCTCCATAATGAAGAGCCCACGATGGACGCTTGGGATGGCAGGCGTGACAGAAGCAGGACGCAGCTCTGTACTGTAGAAGCAGCAAGGATGCCCTATCAGGACGCTTTGGCGTAGACCTAGCCTATGGGGATCAGACCCTTGCAGGTGGGACGTTGACCTAGGGAGATTGGACGCTACCAAGGATTACTTGGACGCCTTTTGGAGCAGATGGCATTGTGCTGGGCTTCTTTGGCACGTTTGGTAGGTTGCAGGAGCCCCAAAGGTGCCAACGTCTGGCTTGGTGGATGATGATTTTGCCCTAAAGGGACCAACGTCTCCACTAAAGGGGCCTAACGTCTCCATTATTAGCTCATTTCTTTTGACATTTTAGCATGTAAAGTGTGGACAAATGATTAGATATTGTAATGTCAGCCTTGCTCACTGCTTTGCTCGGACCTATTTTTGTAAATTTAAGGTCAAGATCATATAAATAGAGGACGTCTCTTCATTTTATCATTACACAACTTGCCTCTCTCTTGTGAGAGTGATATTTTTAGCTCTTGTTCTTGTTTATCTTCTCTCGAGTGAGGCGCAACCTCTTGGAAGGGACTCATTTTGGCAAGTGGTGCTTTTATTCATTGGAAGGTTTACAACTAGGATTTGGATTATGCTTCTTCATGATCTTGTAAGTGTTTTTCATCAAAACTCTTGAATGAATGGTTGCCGATTTAACATCTTGCATTAATTGTTATCTCTTGTTGTTATTTGCTTAATCCTTGAAACCCCAGTGGACAACACACAAGTAGGTCGTGGCTTCATGTCCCATGAATAAAAGCTTATACCATTTGATTTGAAGGGAATTTTAGCCCAGCCATAGCTACACTAGATTCCCTCCCATCTTGAGTTAGTTTTAAACACAAATTGAAGAAAGAAGTTGTCCTAGGGCTAATTTAGTTTACATAACTTAGGGTTTACTTCTTGGGTTTTTGAAAAGCCTTGCATGAAGCAACACTTTCTTCCAGATTTGTGTTTGTAAGCTAAATTTTCTACAAAGAAGTCTTAAGGAGAGAAGAGGGTTTCTTTAGGCCCAGCTTTAGCCACACCTAGGTAAGTCTTCCTTCCTTAGGGTTTAGGTTGGTGGCTTTGCCATAGAAACACCATCAAACCCTCTAGCTCTTGTCCTTAAGTTTGAGTTCTTCCCAAACCATTAGTCTCACTTCAATTGACTCATAAACCCAAGGCACTAGTCTAGGGATTGATCTTGTTTGTTTATGCTTTGAATCTCTTTCAAACTACCTTAAATTGGATACCCTAACTAACCTAGCATCTAACCCTAGCTTCTTCTTTACTAACCCTACTAAGGTGACGTCCTGGCTGATTATAACTTTTGTTTGGATAGAATGGGAAAGCCTAGTCATCTTATCATAGTCGTGGAGGTTTATTGCACTTGCTATTGAATTTGTCAAAAAAGTCACCCTCATTAGCTAACCCTAAAAACTCCAACAAGATTTATGTGTGACGTCACATAAGCTTTGATCTCTTGTTTATACCTATAACGTTGTGACACTTTTCACCTTGGTTGTTAGACATTGAGTTATTAATTGCATCTGTAAGCTGATTTGCTAAAACGTTCCATCTCAATTGTCTCATTTTTGACCTACAAATAAGGCTGACGTCATCATCACTGCAGCAACAATATATATGACGCAACAACATTATATATATGAGCTATTTTGAGATATTTATTGCATCGATATATGATACAAGGTTTAATTATGAACATTGAATGCTCTTATGCTTTGTTGAAGAAGTGATAAAGTCCTTTGTCTTTATTTATCCATCATTGACTTCGTCAATAATAGCACTTAATCATTTTCTCATATATACTAGAGGATAGTCATTGATATTATGAAATACTAACCCACTGCAAGCACACATTCTAGTTATTTGTCTTGTCTCGCAAACATGTGCATCTTCAGTGGATCTTTCTCCTTGACTATCTCATTTGGGCAGCAATCTGTGAAAGGGAACTTCTTTGACTTGGTCCATTACCTTTAGCCCTTCATTAACCCAGATTGCTTAGGGACGTCTCCCTTGGACTAGCCCTCCCAAATAGAAAGAGCCCCCCATCGAGGTGACAGTGGGTGGGGAAGCTCCTGTTACGCCGGTTTTAAGCCTTGACTCAAGCTTACTTAAACCCCTCCAACAAACCGTGCGATAATAGGGAGCGTTACCTATTTTGGGCAGTAGTTGAATTGTTGAGATGAATGGGGGAAGGATCTTTTCATTCTTGGAAGGCAGTTGGATTCGAATCCCTAGTCCAACCATGATCTTAGGGAAGATCCTCAAATGAAGGAGGAAAATCCTCAACTTCCCCAAGGATATCTCAAGTGGTTAAAGCCTCTCCAAGGCTATATAAGAAAGCTTTCTCATGGTGAAAGAAGGACTGGAAAAGGAGAATTACACCAAACTTATGATCTCATAAGTTGTGCTGGAAGGGGGAATAATTGCTAGCATGAAACCTATGATCTCATAGGAAACACACAGTCAGTCAAAGGAGAGTGATCAGTGAAGCTGCTATCATCTAGGTTGTGGATCTTTTGAGCAAGGGATAGACAAAGGGGACTTGACGAAGCTGTCGCATTCGCATCTACGATTGTAAGTACTGCTGTCGTTATTCTCATTAATATGACACGCTTGGCCTGTTTCTTTCTAGTTTGGGTCTGATCTTACATGAACTTATCATTGATAGATAGATCTGTTTTCAAGCTAATATCAATAGAGTAGGAAGTGGTCGTACTTTGTTTGTCTACAGGACTCAGCGAGGAGCAAGAGTTTGGAGCTCGATTTGGAGCGTGCAGGGACAAACATCGATAAAGAGGTACTCCTATTCTCTTTCCTTCTCATGTATTAGTTTGTATAGATTTGAAAGGAAGTCAGTGTCCACGTTAAGCACTTTCTGTCTTAGAGTTAGGGTCTAGCTCTTTGAGGCAATCTACCTGTCCGCAGGGAGATCTTCCTACAACAATAATCAAGTTATTAATGATTTTCTTATGTACTTCAAGAGTTAATCTTCTCTTCTTTATTTATTTCTTGCAAATTGCTATGATTATTGCCATTATTTAGGTTTCTATATCACTTTTATCGAGTCCTTGCAGGTGATCATGAATTATTACATGAATTGCAGTGGATTGTATTTCTAATCCGTCTAATTATGATCTTAAAATCCCCAAACACTTTGATATTTTGAATTTTTGAATCAATGAATTTTTTAAGGCCTTGTACTAGAGCCTCATATTGTGTAGTGTTATTGGTATAATTTAATTCTAGTATACAATAAAGAAAACTATGTTTACCCTTGGGATTAATCAACAAACAACCAGCTCTATCTCCCTCTTGAGATTTGGAACCATCGAAAAATAGAGTCCAGATATTGTGGGTATATTTAAAACTTGTTTTATTTTTATTTAGAAAATTCAAACTATCATAGGAATTAGAATTTACACAATTTACAAAGTTGGTATCAATCCCTATAAACTTATGAAAATGACCTTCCTATAAGTTCAATTCAGATTGTTGGGTTTTGGGTACATCAAAAACTTTGACAATAAAATCACCAAAATAAGAATCCAAAGCATAATTACTAAGAATCAAGAATTATGTGGATGAAGGCTCATTGGTTTCCTCAAGATTACTAATAGTGCACTTCATGTATCTTTCTCTATCAATCTTGATCTTATTTGACTATCCATTCCATGCAATCGATAGGTGTGACAAGTTTGATGCAAAGTAACCTTGAAGCTTTTGGGACCAATTGTTACTGAGAAAGAGACCATACGCTTCCAGTATATCTACCACAACAATGTCTATGACCAAATGAAATTTACTGTTGGATGCTATTTTGATGAGGATAAGTTTCAATTCACTTATTACTTTAATCTTTGACTTGTCAAGATGAATAATGTAGGTTGAACACTTGGTTGGGGTAGAATTCAACTTTTTACACGCAGAGTAAGGCATTAAATTTGAGGAAGCACTCAAGTCCACTAGAAAATTATACACATTCTAATTGAATATATCAAATGCTAGCAACAAAGGAGGAGTCAAAGACTTAGAAAAATTTCCATGAGTGTGGCATTAATTGCTGCCTTTTTCACATTGTTACCTACTGTTTTATTAAAATTTTTAGTGACACTTGAAATTTGTGCTTCCTCTTCAAAGAATTCAACAACAACTTGCATTGCTGAGAAATATTACATACATCAAGTGTCTAAATGTTTTCTTTTATTTTCTTTAAATCCTCGACAATGTTGGATTCCATAGGCTTTGAAAAGATGGTTGAAGGATTTTTATCATCATAGGTTACAAGGGAAATCCTACCAGCGAGATTCATAGTCCGTGTTTTCTTCATATTCGGGGCTCATGATACAACCGAATATTGTTGGGGTATAGGTACCTTACTCCTAGTATGATAGTTGGTTTGGACTACTAATCCTTCTTCCATTGCTTCATCATCTTCAACCAAATTCAAGTCAAGGAACATGTCCCAAATGACTATCTCATTGGAATGTTTCAAAGATTCTTCTTCTAGTTTTCTATCTATTTTCTTAGTGGATTCTTATATTTGTATATAATCGTCTAAAAATAAGTTCACCACTAAAATCATTTCATTTATCCACTATGGACATGTCTTTTTGGAATGATTAGCTTAATGATAATTGCAATATTTATCCACGACCACTTCTTCTAAATCAATGTCCAGATTTGTAGGTGGTGGTTTGATACTTCTTGGAGGAGTAAGAATTCTAAAGAATGGCCCACAAGGTCTTTGGTTGGAAGTCCTTTATCCATAGACATTTTTCATGTCTATTATTTCATTGGAAAGTCATTTTATCATTCTTTGCATGCTTTCCATATCCGTAAAATCTTTGTCCTTATCGTCCACAATCAACTTTGATTGAGGCCTATGCAAGACAAGGCTCTTCTTAGGTTGCACATCCCCTTTCTTTCCCAATGTTGCCTGGGTTTCTTTGCATCCTTTCATATAAAATTCAAACTTCTTGGCTTCCTCAAAAGTTAAGGCTAGGGCATAGTTTGTTGCACACTTGATGAATATTGAAATTGTTGTAGGTAAGGCATTAACATAAACTTCAATTTAAAGCTATGGTGTAGGCGCAATTGTGTATTTAAACTTGTTTAGGACCATGGTAAGCCTTTAGTTGAAATATTTGACCTTTTCCTTAGGATCCATTCCTAAAGCAAACTATTAAACCGTCAAAGCATGAGCGATGCTTTCCTCTATGATTTTATCTAAAATTCTTTTTTGAATGACACCCAAATTGGTAGTTGATCCAAAAGTCAAATTGAAATACCAAGCGGAGGTGGTGTTTTCAAATGTATATGGGAAGAGTCTAGAAATCACATCTGTGTTGCACATTCACTGGTCTGATGGATAAAATAAATTTCTCAATGTGATCCTTTAGGGGTTCAAATGTTTCATGATCATACTTAGTGTTATAACCCTAAATTGCACCACACATGTTTACCTGGCATCAGGCCAACTCATATCCCTTCTTTGCCAAAGCACTACTGAACAACTCTTCTAAAAACTCCATTTTTAAAAGTCCACGCTAGCTAGCCCACTACAGCCCACATGGATCTACAGTGTCCACGCTAGCAGGCCCACTACAGCCCGCGTGGACCTTCAGAAGCATGAAAAAAGGAAAGTTGCTGACAAAACAAAAAGATATGGGTGAGTTAACTGAAACTCCCGGCCATGCATGGCTGAGGGTTCGTCCAAATACCTAGCTCCTTCTAGCCTATAAAAGAAGGGGTAGGGGTCCCATTTGGAAGGGGAAAAAATATAGTGAAGAAACTCTGCCCATTTACATATTTCCATTGTCCCAACCCTTTAGACTTTCCTTATGCCAAAGGAGATTCAAAGCAAAGTAGTTGGAGGGCAGAAGAAGAGGAGCCCATGATCAGGTTCAAGGAGCGGTGGCTGGTCTCAACTTTTGTAAGTTGACTCATTCAAAGTAATACAGAAAATGCTTTTCCCGTCCCAATTCATGACATTTTTATGGTTTGATTAGTTTATGTTTGATTTCTAACCCGTTAGTATATAAGTAGTATGCATGCATAGTTGTTGCTCGTCTTGAATGCATGCCAGCTTTGGAAGGAGTATTGAAAACAAGTAATCAAGCACAATGGAGGATCGACATCATACGCTGGTAATGAGGTAGGTTGATCTTTCCATGGATTTACTAAGAAAAGGGGATTTAAATCTAGGGATGAAGGTAGAAAGTAATTTCTATTCGGTCATATCTGCATGCAAATTCTGAACTCTATTTGCTAGTCCGTAGGGTGTTTTTCCCCAACAACAGAATTGGCGACCGTACTGGGGAAACTCTCTAGGGTTCCTGGAATTTTATTTAGTTTTTGGGTAGTTTAGAGACTAGTTTTTATTGCCTGTCTTTTCTTTTCATTTTTGTAAGGTCCGAGCTAACAGGGAGTCTGGTTTTCCATACCATCTTTCCCTGACTTTTGCTTGACTGTGTTTTTTGGGACCCACAGAGGTACACACGGCCTGCACAAGGTCTGCACGCGTGTACCTGTGCCCTATCCTCTTACAACCCGCGTGTGAACGCTAGCTGTAGAGGTAGCAATAGTGTGTAGAGTTCAGAGAACCTCAGAGGAAGTCATCCTCTTCCTTGTCAGAATCCAACATTCTCAGGGGGTTTTCAGGAATTCTGTCTGAGTCTTGTTTGCTAACAATCCTATCTCAGATTGTTTTTGCCTTATTATTTTCTCTTTGCATTATTTGTTTTTCTATTAGAAAGAATATCCAAGCCTTCAAGAGATCCTGGTTATCAATATCAGTGATCTCTTCCTGGTCTGGTCTGTCTGTTTTCATTTTTTCTTAGAGTTTAGATATACATGCAGCCTGTACAAGGTCAGCCTGCGTGTACACGCCCTCTGTCTCTGTTCAACGCGCGTTCGAACATGTGCTGTTTGAGTAAAAATCGCATGCTTGTACATGATACTTTTTGTTAAGGGTAAGGCATTCATCCTTTCCCTTGATAAGAATTATTCCTCTCAGGTGTTTGAATCTCTGCTTGAACAACCAATAGCTTAGGATTAATTTTACCCTTAGCTTGCTTTTTCTTATTTAAAACGTTGTCAGATTTTTTTTTTTTTTTTTTACGGTTTTTAGACAAGTGCGAGAGTCATTGTTTTTACAATTGCTATTGTGTGATTTTTTAATCCGATTCTTTGCGATCTGCGATTTAAGCCATAATTGTTTTTCTTGGTTTTTGCTTGTCGGTATTTTCCCTTTCTTGCTTTACTAGCACTTAAATAAATAAAAAATTCTTTTCATTTTCTTGTTTGGTTGAAGGGTGTGTTTCTGCATCGTTAGCCAGGGAGAAGTCTTTTATTTCATAAGTTTTTGTAGTTCACTTAGATCATAAGTATCTCGTAGTCGAGTGAAATTCCTTTTAGTTTGTTGTACAAAATCTTAGAAAAGTTAAAAAATCTTTCTTTTGAAAAGTTGTTGAAATTTTGCATCCAGTAAAAGTTTTGTTTCTAGCTTTTTTATTCATTTTTTGCTTTCGTCTTTTACACATAATCAGTTTCACCCTCATACCCCTTGACGTAAGACAAATCCATAAAAGTAACGCTAAATTTAAAATATACTAGACTTTTATGTTTGTAGGGTTCACAAACTAGTTCAGGACTAGGGCCTTGGATTAGGTTGGAGAGGAAACTCTTCAAGGCCACTTAAAATCAAACATTGGAGTCTGAG
>SNQJ01S0009334.1:5354-46032 GCA_010110895.2 Picea sitchensis
GGTTTTAAAGGAACTTTCTTAATGTACATTTACAATTGAAGCTAATGTACTCTACTATTCAACTATTAATAACACTTGAATACTTTATTTAATAATAACACTTGAATACTTGAATATATATATATATATATATATATATATATATATATATATATATATGATGACATACGGTTTAAAATGGTTGGAACCAACCTCAACTAATCACCGCAACTAATCTCCATTATTTCTAAGTAAGTATTGTACATGATGGTGTAGAATATTGTAACTTGGCAAAGCTATGTCAGGTTCTTTATAAAATGAGTGAGTATACATATGTATAACTAATTAAAAAGGCATAAGAATATGACCGAGAAGCATAAATATAGTCTTTGATGGTGGTTTATAAGAATGTGAATATGAATGGACCATGGTTTTAAAGGAACTTTCTTAATGTACATTTACAATTGAAGCTAATGTACTCTACTATTCAACTATTAATAACACTTGAATACTTTATTTAATAATAACACTTGAATACTTTATTGTTGTGGCTATTAGTTTGTTATCCATGGAGTACAATGAATTGTGGAGATATGGCCATCCCCTGGTGCCTCCACAATGGCATATATATTTGTTAGAACATTTTCCAAGATGTAGCGATTAGTTAGAACATCTTAATACACATTAATACACATTATTAGTTATAAAATTTTCCAAGATGTAGCTAACATAAAATAGAAATTCGTTGTTATAATAAAATAACATAGAAATAGAAATTCGTTGTCATAATAAAATAACATAGAAATAGACCTTCATTGTTATGATCAAATAACAATGATGGCATTTTTTTTGTTGGGTAGTGTATCACAAATAATAAAATGTAACAACAAGTCACAAAAAAAATTGATGATTTGTCAAGGAAACCTTCACGAGGTAAGGGAATCAATTAATTTTATTGTTAAAATAGGGACATTATAGAATTCCCGAGAGAAGGCTTACAACCTCTAATTACCTTTTTTTATTCTATGGGTTACATTATATATTAGTGTTTCCACCGACAAATGAATTAAGTTTCAAACCATTAGATCCAAATATTGGGTTAATTAGTTGCGATCTGTCTGAAATCCTGCACAAAAACTGTCGACAGTTAACACTCATTCAAAAATATCCAACTTGAAAATAATTTAAGTGATTACCTTTCCCTGATTCATTCATTACCTTTTTTGCAAGCCAATAGAAGCCAAACACCACCAAAACTTCTCTAACAATACTAGTTTCGTGAACATGTCTGCACAATTTTCTTGTGTATGGACCTTTTCCAGAGCCACTCCACCTTCATCAATAACATGTCTTACCAAATGGTATTTAATAGCAATATACTTTGTCTTACTATGATAAGATATATTTATATCCATATGAACAACACTTTGACTATCAAAGAACACTTTCAGCTTGTCATGCATCCTTCCAAACTCACCTAGCAGACCCTTTAACCAGATTTCCTCCTTGCAAGCATGTGAGGCAACTATATATTATACCTCCATAGTGAATAAAGAAACTATGTTTTGAAGCTTTGACATTTAACTAATAGGTTCTCATGCAATGGTAAAGACATAACTTGAAGTGGATCTCCTCTTGTCCAAATCACCTGCAAAATATGAATCAACATAACCACAAACTGAATCACTATAACCATTATAGGTGATACAATAATCACTTGTGTCTCTCAAATACAAAGACACCCATTTTACTATTGCTCAATGCTCTTTACCTGGATTTTCCATGTATCTACTGACAACATCAACTACATGTGAAATATTCAGTCTTGTACTTACCATCACATACATCAAAATTCCTATTGCATGGGCATAATATACATGAGACATATAATGATTTTCTTCCTTATTACTAGGACATAAATTTGAATAAAGATTAAAATGAGAATCCAAAGGTATATTTACAGGTTTCACAAGATTCATATCGAATCTCACGAGGATCATATCCACATACATTTCTTTTGATAACCATAGCTTACCATTTTTCCTGTCTCTATGTATTTCTATGTCCAATATGTGTTTTCTTTCTCCTAGATGCTTCATATCAAATGTCCTAGCCAACCGAGCCTTCAACCTATTGATCTCAACCATGATTTTACTTTCTACAAGCATATCGTCAACATATATAACCAAGATAATAAATATGTCATTTAATTTTTTGGAGTAAACACATTGGTCATACTCACTTCTTGTGAAATTTTGGCTCACCATGAAGGAATCAAAATTCTTGTACCACTACCTAGGAGATTTCTTCAGGCCATACAATGACTTCTTGAGCTTGCAAAAAAAACTCTTGCTATGATCTTGAACAAACCCTTATGGTTGTTCCATACAGATCTCCTCATCCAAATATCCATGTAAAAATGTTGTTTTAACATCTAGTGTCTCTACTCAAAATCAAGTAAAGCAACTAGTGCTAATACTATACAAATAGAAACAAGATTAACAACTGGTGAAAAAATTGTGGCAAGATTGGTTGTTGTCATTGATGTCAACCCTAGTCATTGGTTTTGGACCACAAGATTGATGAAGGTATTTGGACATGAAGGACAGTGCACATGAAGACACACCACCCATGGATGGATATTATACATCATGTTGTTTTCGATGGTAGGTGGCACATCATGTGGATCCTCATGGTTGAGGAGAAATGAATTTTTGAAGATAACAAAGTGAATTGAAGAAGGAAGTACATGTCGACCCTAAAGATAATTAAAGAAAAGAATTACAAAATAAGAAAGTATCAGGTTGGCCCTAATGTTAAAAGGAAGTGATATAAATGGTATAAATACATATCATTATACATTCATTATACACACAAGTCAAATTTCGGAAGAAATCTGAAGAAAAGAAGTCGGATTTCAAGGGAGGATGAAGTCTTTTGGTGATGTGTTCTAAGGTATGTTATTTACATGACATCTTACCATTTTAGCTATAACGTTTTTTCTAGAATGATTCAAATGGTGAAATTGATATGGAATGGATAAGACATATATAGGTACCCCTGGTAAAAAAAATCATCTCTTTATTCCCTATAATTTTGAATATACACTCTGTGGAACATAATGTTTTTTACTAGTGAAGCTAGTCAATAAACAGGTGTTTCAGGTAAAACATTCATAACGTCTTAATAGAGAATCCAAATTAAGTGATACAAATTTCATTGGAAAGAATACGGGCTTTAGTTTCTTGTGTGCGAGTTTCAGAATCTGATGTTAAATATTGAGAGTGGGGCATTCTGTACAAGTTCCCTCTCCTGAATAAACCAGAACTGAATAAGGTCTACCATTCTCTCTATAACTTATTTTTTGGGAGGATTCAAGGAGTGAAACTTGGAGGAGTTTCAGAGAATACATTGAGTAATATTATCTAAAAGATTAGATTATTCTAAGAATTGAATAATTTCATAAGTTGAAGAAGTCTCAAGAAGCATTATGAGGTTCTATGTGATGGTTGGTTGATGGTGACGATTTAATGTAACGTTTTATTATCTCTCATATATTCTTGGGTGGAAGGAAGGGGCAAGGATGGAGAGTTGAACCCTCTCTTGATATTGGAGGATTGTATCTTCCTCTTGTAGGTTTATCCCTCCCTTTATATTTGGAAGTTGTATCTACATTTGGAGGTCATTACTTCTCTTGAACAATAACTATTGATAATTTCTCATATATTGTGCATGGTGTATTGTGGTGTATTGGTGTAACTCTTATACTATTGGTGTAAAAGGTTTTGAAATTGTACTTGTACTGATTAATCCCCTCTCAGTATCAACAATTGGTATTAGAGTCAGTTACCTTCAGTATAGTTTAACCACTGGAAGGAAGATCCTAAGCAGAAATGGAAGACAAAATTCCAAATGGGATTCCACCATTTGATGGAATAAATTTTGAATACTAGAGTAATAGAATGGAAACTTACTTGAAATCTCTTGGGGAATATGTTTGGTTCTCAATTGCTTCAGGATACAATGCTTTGAAGAAACCAAAGACTGCATCTCATAAGGAAGCAAAAAGGAACAACAAATTGGCAATAGATACCATCCTGGATGGATTCACAGATTTAGTCAAATCCAAGGTGGGATCATGTGCATCATCAAAAGAGATTTGGGACAAGCTAAAAGAACTTTATGCAAGAGAATAAGTAGAATAAGAAGAATAAGTTCAAGCAAATTACAACATCTCATATTTCAAAGAAGCAAATAGAGGTCAGTTCTTTTGCTTTAATTGTGAAGGAGTAGGACATGTTGAAATTGAATGTCCTCATCCAAGGATTGAAAGAGATGACACTGAAGAAGAAAAATCCGATGAAGAAGAAGAAAAACATGAAGCATAAATTATTCAACAAGAATATGAGAATCTTAAAAAATTGAAGCATGTTGAGATTGCAAATAGCAATCTCAAAGACACACATAGAAAACTAAGAAGTGAATTGGGTAGTTGTGAAAATATAGTTGTAAGCTTGAAGAAACAATTAGAAGACTTTAAGAAACTAAGAGAAGAAACCATTTCCTTGAGAACTCTACTCGAAGAAGAAACAAGAATAGGAGAAGTAAGAAATGTCCAAATGATGAAGAAAGAAGAAGATTGTGAGAAACTTGAACAAGAAGTTGTCGCATTGAGGAAGAGCTTAAGAAAATCGCAAGTGCCAAAATACTTAACATGTCTTGGATGCATGGGTGAAACTTCATACAAAGAAGATGTAAATACCAAAAAGAAGGTTGAAGAAAGAGCTACATAGACAATTGATGAGAAGTGGACCAGGATACCAGAAAGAAGGAATGATTACAAAAGAGATGAATATCCAAGAAGACCTCCTACCTTCAGGAATCAAGGAAGCTTCAATCAGTATGAAGGAAACTATAGAAGAGTAGATCATGAACCCATATCGACTACATCACAAAGAATGTTACTTACTTCAAGGTATCAAAATTTCTTTCTTGGTCATTGTTATACTTGCAAATATTTTGGACATAAGGAAATTAATTGTAGAATCTATGAAAGGAACAAATACGCAAGAAACATGAATGGTGTAAATAGAAGATATGGAAATAATCGTGGATTTGTAAAAATAAGTTATAATTCATTTTCCCCATTGATTGACAAAAATATTGTATGCTACAAATGTAATTATCTTGGTCACAAAGCACGAGATTGAAGATATATGAATGAAGATGTGCCTATGCCAACCACAATATGGAGAAGGAAAGAGATTCCAAAAAATGAAGATTGTCGAATAGAATTGACCGCTGAAGAATGTAAAGAAGAAGATGAATGGTACATAGATAATGGATGTTCTTCACACATGACCGAGGATCAAGACAAATTCATCAACTTGAAAAGAAAGGGTGGCAATGTTACATTTGGAGATGAATCATCTACCAAAATACTTGGAGAAGGTGTAGTAGAGATTGGAAGAAAAAATGTAAAAGAAAGGAATGTCCTATTGGTTGAAGACTTGAAGCATAATCTACTCAGTGTTAGTAAATTGTGTGATCAAGGATACACTCTTACGTTTGACTCCCGAAAATGTAAAATCAGAAAGAATAACTCAGGAAGATTGGTTGCAACTACAACAAGAAGACCAAACAACATATACATCCTAGACATGAAAAAGATAGAGAAGACAGAAGCCACACAAAATGATTCCAAGGAAGAAAAAGTCCCAAAGACCCAAAATAAGGATGAAGTATTATTGAGTGCCACATGTTTAGGGGGAGAAACCTCAAAGAAAAAGGTCACCTTATGCCATTGAACTCAGGGGGAGAAACCCTACACTTTGCCATTGATGTCAAAGGGGGAGATAAATTGGGATCATGATGACAAAGGGAGAATGAGTGTTGCCATCAATGACAAAGGGGGAGATTGTTGGAAGATTGGTTGTTGTCATTGATGTCAACCATAGTCATTGGTTTTGGACCACAATATTGATGAAGGTATTTGGACATGAAGGAAAATTCACATGAAGACACAACACCCATGGATGGATAGTATACATCATGTTTTTTCCGATGGTAGGTGGCACGTCACGTGGATCCTCATGGTTGAGGAGAATTGAATATTTGAAGATGACAAAGTGAATTGAAGAAGGAAGTACATGTCGGCCCTGGAGATAATTAAAGAAAATAATTACAAAATAAGAAAGTGTCAGGTCGGCCCTAATGTTAAAACGAAGTGAAATAAATGGTATAAATACATATCATTATACATTCATTATACACACAAGTCGAATTTCAGAGGAAATATGAAGAAAAGAAGGTCGGATTTCAAGGGAGGATGAAGTCTTTTGGTGATGTGTTCTAAGGTATGTTATTTACAGGTCATCTTACCATTTTTTCTATAACTTGTTTTCCAAAACTATTAATATGGTGAAATTGATATGGTATGGAGAAGACATATCTATTTACCTGTGGTAAAAAATTTAGCTCTTTATTCACTACAATTTTGGAGATACACTCTGTGGAAGATAGGGTTTTTGAGTAGTCTTGAAGCTAGTCAATAAACATGTGTTACGGGTAGAACAGTCATAACTTATTCATGGAGAATAAAAATTAAGTGATACCAATTTCATTGAAATGAGTATGGGTTTTGGTTTCTTGTGTGCGAGTTTCAAAATCTGATATTAAATATTGAAGGCAAGACATTATGTACAAGTTCGTTCTCCTGAATAAACCAGAATTGAATAAGGTCTACCATTCTCTATATAACTTCTTTTGGGGGAGGATTCAAGGAGTGAAACTTGGAGGAGTTTCATAGAATACATTGAGTAATATTATCTACAAGATTAGAGTATTCCAAGAATTGAATAATTGCAGAAGTTGAAGAAGTATCAGGAAGCATTATCAGGTTCTATGTGATGGTTGGTTGATGGTGATGATTTAATGTAAAGTTTTATTATCTCTCATATATTCTTGGGTGGAAGGAAGGGGAAATGATGGAGAGGTCAAAACTCTCTTGATATTGGAGGATTGTATCTTCCTCTTGGAGGTTTATCCCTCCCTTTATATTTGGAATTTGTAGCTACCTTTGGAAGTCATTACCTCCCTTGAACAATAACTATTGATTATTAATCATATATTGTGCATGGTGTATTGTGGTGTATTGGTGTAACTCTTATACTATTGTTCATTTCTCATTGTATATAATTGAATGGTTTAAGTATAAGTTGAAAAGGTAAATCACTTCTCATTGGACATAATTTCGTGGTAAATCATTCATGGTTACCATCGTGAATGTCATTCGTTCAATATTCTTGCAATCGTCAAAATTTCAAGAGATTTGAATTTTGTAGTATCATGGATGAAAGTAGTTCTTATTGACACATTTTCAATTCCACGATGAGGGATAACAATTTTATACTCCTATTGGAGAGACATATATGGACCGTTGTGTGGTGGTAAGCATGAGTGGTGATAAGGACCAACTATTATAAGCACAAGCCACCCTTGCATTTCTTAATACATGTACGCGGTGCAGAGCTTGACCAATTCAAACTTGTGAAATGGCATCTATCCTTTGTCATCTCATTCTTCTAAACAGTCAAATGTGAACCAATTAGATTGTTTATGTGAGATTCAATACAAAATTGTTCAATTCAAATTTAATATCGATTAAAATAATTGTAAACTTGGATTTATAGATGTTAAAAGGGTTTGGTTTGAGTGGTTGGGGGGAATGATTGTTATACTTCCTTCCCAGGTCCAATTTTCCCAAGTGACATATTGAGCTCTTGACTGATATGATGAGCTCTATTATTGATCCACCTTGCACCTTGAAAATTATAGGGTTTACCTCAAACACCATCCTAAAATTGAGGAGAAGTACTCTTCATTTTTGAGGGATTATATAACCTGGTTAAAAAAATAAAAATAAAATTAAAAAATAAAACATTAGAAAGAAAAATATTTTATAACAATTCATTTTCTAATATTCTAATAAAAATAAAAAACATCCTAAATAAAAATATTTTATAACAATTCATTTTCTACTTTCCAAGGTAAAAAGAATCAAACCAAACTTTGCAAAATTTACAACCTGCAAGCTAAGGTGGGGTGCTTTTGAGTGACAATTTGCATGTAGGTCACGGAATTGTTTGATCAAATTTTACATTGTTAATTGAATTTTAGAGGATGAAATCAGATTTTAAATTGTTTTTGAAATTTAATTGATTTTTTTTAAAATAAAGGTATGGTGGTAATGTATAGAATGTTGTTTCTTTTGCTTGGTTAAGAGTAGAGTTATGATAGGTTTTCCATTGTCCAAAAAATGTATAAAATTTTGGTCATGGAGTATGAACTAAAAGTGCTTTTGCTATGCTAGAGCTGATCTTCCTTCAATGTAAGGAAAGAGGTTAAAGCCCAAGACCAAAAAAAAATATAGTAGGAATGAAAGTATGCCCATTACTAACCACTAATTGATTTTCCCACTATATAAAAAAATTATAAAATTTAAATTATGTCTTTTAAATGTTTTGTTAATTTTTAATAAAAAATATGATAAGAAAGTTTTTTTTATTACATGATCAACTTTCTTTTTCTTAAAAAAAAAATACTATAAGAATACTATGCAAAATAATAACAATACTATGCAAAATAAGAATACTATGCAAAATAGTTAATCCCTACCATGATTTTCAACCCCCCCACACACACATATATATATTTCAACCATATATATAACTAAATTGCAATGAAGAAGTTCCAAATTATTTATAAAGAAGTCCCAAATTCTTTTCTACCCACTACTTTTGGAGAAAAGTACTCTACATGATGGTGTAGAGTATTGTAAGTTGGTAGAGCTATGTCAAGTTCTTTATACCATGGGCGAGTATACATAGGCATAACTAATTAAAAATGCATAAGAATATGATTGAGAAGAATAACTCTAGTCTTTGATGTTGGTTTATAAGAATGCGAATATGAATGGACCATGGTTTTAAAGGAACTTTCTTAACGTATGTTTACAATTGAAGCTAATGTACTCTACTATTCAACTATTAATAACACTTGAATACTTTATTGTTTTTTCTATTGGTTTGTTATCCATGGAGTACAGTGACTTGTGGAGATATGGCCATTCCCCGGTGCCTCCACAATGGCATATATATTTGATAAAAATAATAATAGAACTTTTTTTGTAAGTGAGTTTTACAACCTGTATTGCTAAAGGGGGGTTATGATACAAAAAAGGGGAACTTCCTGGTCTGCCAAAAAGGAAACCAGGCTAGAGGTTCCTAAGTTGCGTTTTCTGAAATAGGAAAGGGGTAGGACTGGACTGCCACCATGGGAAACCAATCCAGCCCTATCAAATCCAGTTTTTGACAGTATAAGAACAATAGACATGAAAAGGATAACCAAAATAACAGTAACAAAAGATGAGATTGACATAGGACTGACCTGACTAACTTGACAATAGACTAACCAGACACTAGTCTAGGATGATGATATGTTTCTTTCCTTCATCTGCCTGGCCCTTGTTCTCCTCCTTTTAGGGGACTGTGCGAGTCTTTCTTATATGTGTTGGCACTCCTTTACCGTCGGCTCGCGTGATGTCCATGTGATGGATGTAGCATAAGTAGAGGTGGAATTGATAAACCAACCGCTCCAGCTTGGATTTATGGTCCGTCTCGAACTCAGTTAGTAGTTTGGTAATGGTTTCCAGACTACTGAGGCACCTCAAGACTTCGTTCAACAGTTTTGTGTGTTCCTTGTTGTTCTCCCGTTTGGCGTCCACCCTCTCCGAGTTCACTTTTCCAATCAACATCTTTGTTTTCCATGCCATCTCCACCATTTTGTGGTAGAGGGTTTCCCTAGGCTACATGGCTCTTGGGTCAGTTACCCAGTCCACTTCCTGAGCCAGAGCATCCCATGTTTTTCCCTTGTGATTTTCGTTGATTGTGTTCTCTAGCCGGGTGATGGTTTCCTTTCCTTTCGGTGCAACCATAATATGAAAGGTTCCCTCCACGTGTTTTGTTGCCTTCTCCATCCTTGAAACCCGTCGAGGATTGTTCGAAGTTCCCTTCCCCTGGGGGTTTCTTTTGTTGTTCTTTCACTTCATACGCACCATCTTGTCTGGCCTATGAATTCTCCTTTGTTGCGTTCTCAACCTTTTCCTTTCTACCTGGGGGTTCCTCCTTTCCTTTCCCTTGTGTCTTTTGGTAGCCTCTACAATTGCGCTCTTATGTTTACCTTTCTTCCTACTATTTATTCTCTTATTGAACTTTCCCTACTACAGGCTCATCCTTCCAATCAGGGTCTGCCTGTAGAGGTTAAACTTCCCATCCTTTTTCCCCGTCACGATGCATATGATCATGATGAATCAATCGTTATTCTTGTATTGGCCCTTTCCCCTGCTCGCTTGATATCCTACTAAACAATTCTTGGTCTGTGTCAATCCCTCCTGCCTTACGTCATTAGATGCCTATCATTTCTCGTCGATACTTTCCCATGATCTTTCCCCACAAATATTACAATTGACACGACTTTGTTTCCATACCCTCGCCTTTTGTATAATTCGATCCGGCATTGTGATGGGTAGTCAAGTGTTGGGAAGTCATATCATGCCTGGGTCCTTCGAGCCTTTCGCTACCCTCCTCGATGTGACCTTCCTTTCTTAAGCTGTTGTCCCGGTATTTTGTCGCTAGTTGGGTGCAGTCCGTTCTAATTTTTTCTTGAGGGATGTTGATCCAGGTAGTATCTAGTGACGGTCCTTCCTTGCTAACCCCCTCATTGGAAATTCTATTCGCCAGGCCATTTGCTGACCTGCATACCCAGTGCAACTCCATAGTGTTAATTGTTTGCAGATGCTCCTGGATGTTTTGTAGGGAGTGTGCCAAGCGCCAGTGTTTCTAAACCTTTCCCATTCTAGTGTCATTTTGGAGTCTCTTCACCGTGTTGATGACCAGGGTGGAGTCATCTTCCATGATAGTGTTGGTCATCCTTTCTCATCTTATAATTTTGAGACCGATCTCCATGGATCCAAATTCGGCTGTGTTGTTGGTTGAGTTTCCCAAGCTCCCAGTGTACAACCAGATTATGTTATCCCCACTATCTTTGATCACCCCTCCCATTCCTGTCATTCTTGGGTTTCCTTTTTTCGCCCCGTCAAAATTTAACTTGAGTAACCCTGTCGGTGGAGGTATCCAGTTGTGCTCTCCTAATTGGAGTTGCGGTGGCCTCCCTACCTGTGTGTTGTTGTGCCCGTATTTTAGGTGAAAGGTTTCCAGGATTCGAGAGTCTTGGCCTATGAGTTGCGCTCTTTCAGTCTGGCAGTTTGGCTCTACACCATTTCTTGTATTTGTGAGATTATTGCTTCCTTGATTTTCCCTTCCGGGAGGATTTAATTCTTGAAGATGTCTCAGTTCCTTTATTTCCATATTTCCCATATGATCATCCTTGGTATGAGGTTCCAACAGAGGTTTACCATTTCATTTTTGTTGTAACTCTCATTATGTTTATTGATGGTTGCGTTGATGTTACCTCGAGTCCTATTGGACTAGCAGAAGATGCATGCCACCCAGTCCCATATCTATGTTGTGTAATTACATTCGTCGAGGAGGTGATTTGTTGTTTCTTCTTTCACTTGACAGAGGTGGCATCATGACGGGCCTATTAAACCTCTTTTCCTTAGGTTTTCCCAGGTTAGAATTCGGTTGTGGAGTACTATCCATTTCAACATTTTGATTTTTGGCCACTAGGGGCTCCCCCAAATATTTCCCCACTGTTGCGTCGGGTCTTCTTGGTCCTGGTCCGTGATGTAATTCCAGGCTTCGTTTAAATTGAATTCCCCTCCATTTTTCCTGCCCCATTTTAGTTGGTCATCTTCTTCCGAGACTACTATTTTCCTTTTCCCCATTTCCTCCTCCACCTCTTTCGTTATTGTTGCAATCCGATCTCTATTTTGTGGATTGAGTTTGTCCCAGATCCTTTATCTGTCGTGGTCATTTTCTTGTTTCCAATAGTGATGGATTTTTATTTTTCCTTACACAATCATCTCCTATTAGAGTTCCTCCCTGTCTGGATTTTCCATTATGGATTCCTGTTGCCATGCATCCTCCCAGAATATGATTGTTTTTCCATTCCTCACTTCCCAGAAGCTGTGTTTCTGGATCCAGGTTTTGTTACGCAAAGCTAGATTCCAGATGGTTGATCCTTCTCTTGTGCTCATAAAACGAATTTGATCCTGGTCGTTGATATCTAGGTCATACTTGGCCTTCCAGAGGGTTTCCCACGGTGTTGAATTTTCTTTGACCCATCTCCACCAGAGTTTTTCCCCATAGGCTTCGTTGGTTACTTGTGGGTCTTGTAACCCCAGGCCTCCTTTTCATTTTTTTTTTCAAACCTTCTCCCACGCCACAAGGGACCATTTTTTCTTTCTTTCTTCTCCTCACCATAGGAATTCCCTTTGGATGGATCTTATTTTTTGGAGAATTCCTTTGGGAGCGGGAAACCCTAACATCATATAGGTCAGAATTTCTTGCAGAACCGCTTTGGTCAGGACAAGTATCCCCGCAAGGTTGAGGGATATGTAAGTCCATTTTTTCACCCTCTATTGTATCTTGTTGATCACTCCTTCCCATGTTTCCATTTTTCATGCTCTGTCCATCAGGGGAATTCCCAAGTATTTCGTTGAGAGAGTTTTGCATTAAAACCACAAAATATTTTCCAGGTTCCTTTGAATTGTCGGGTTGGTATTGAAGACATATATCATGGATTTGGAGTGATTGATATCTGCTCCCAAGGCTTCCCCAAAATCTTATAAGACTCTTTTATATGATTTCGCTTCCATGACCGTGGGAGTGCCATGGAGTAAGATGTCATCAACGAACTGTTGATGCGTGGAGGTAGGGAAGTTTTCGAAAGGTTTGATGCCTGTTATTTCTCCTGTTGCAGTTGCGCTTTTTATGCTTCTAATGAGTCCTTCCATCATTAGAATGAACAGGAAAGGTGATATCGGGTCTCCTTGTCTGGTGCCTCTTGAAGGCTAGAAGGGTTTGGCTGGGGCTCCATTGATTAACAATGAGTAACTAGTCATTGAAACTAGGTTGACAATCCAATTGATCCAGTGTTGCACAAAGCCAAAATCTTCCAGATTCTTGACCATATAGTGCCAGTTAATTTTGTCATAATCCTTTCCTAGTTCAAGTTGGATTATCATCCCGCCTCTCCTCTTGGTTTTCAACGTGTGTATCAGTTCATGGGCATGAATGATGTTGTCCAAAATTTGTCGCCTTTCTACAAAGCCCGCCTATTTCTGGGAAATCAGTGAGGGTAGGATAGGTTTTAGTCTATTATCTATGACTTTGGAGATTATCTTGTAAACCACATTGCATAATGTTATGGGTATGTAGCGGTCTGGGTTTCTTGATTCATTTTCTTTGGGGATTAGAGTAATCATTGTGGCATTTAGCGCTTTCAAAATGGAGGCTGAGCGTCTAGAGTATTCCACCACCCCATAGATGTCATGTTTGACCAATTCCCAGTAGAAATTGAAGAATTCCATTTTGAGACCATCTGGACCTGGGGCCTTTCCATTGGGCATCTCCTGGAACACTTGGTCAATTTCCTCCTTAGCGATGGGTTTGTTTAGGTTGATATTTTGTTCCTCAGTAACTATCCTGGGGATGTGTTGAGTTATCCTTTGCATGGCCTTCATTAGATCTTGGTTGGGTTCCTGGGCTATCCCATGGAAGTGGTTTACCAATATATTTTCAATCTCCTTGTGGTACTCTCTCTCGATCCCATCCCGATCCCGAATTTTTAGGATTTTGTTGTGGGTTCTTCTAGCAATGGTGGTTCTATGAAAAGACCTTGTATTCCTCTCTCCTTCCTTTAGCCACCTGATTATGGACTTTTGGTGCCATAGAGTCTCTTCCTGCTGGCATCTTGCTTCCCATTCCTGGTTTAGTTGGATCTCTTCCTTTTTTCGATCCTTTGTATAGCCCACGTCTATGCATATTTCATGGAGGTTCCTCATTCTGTCTTCAATAATTCTTTTTTCTTGATTTATGTTTCCAAAGATTTCCTTGTTCCACTCCTTGAGTTTATGTTTGATGTACCTGATTTTCTTATAAAGGTTGAACATCCTTGTCCCTTGTTCAGGTTGTGGCTCCCACCACCATTAGTTGATGTTCTCCTTGAAGGTGGGATGTTCAATCGAAAATCTCTCGAATCTGAAAGGTCTGTTTTTCAGTGTGGTTTGGAAGTTTGCTTCTTGATCTGAAAATAGGAGGCTGACTTGTTTTTCTATGCAATCACCCTCTACTCCAATAAAATAAACTTTAGGACCTTGCTCAATGTCTTAGATGTGCAAGAGGATTTATGTGTCAAGTTTAGGCTTCTTTTATGTGTTTATGTGTGAGGTTCTTTAAAGGTTGAATATGTTGTTTAAAGAATAAAACAACAAAATTAACTTGCAGCAAATAATAACCAACAAACACTCACAACAATAACAAGATGATAAAGGAGTTCACCCCCAACTGGGCTACATCTCCTTGAGCCTCGATCAATGGACTAGGCTCTCTGGGATTAGTTTCTCAAAGATTATTTTACAAGATTCTACTCAACTCCAATGGATTTAATGACTATACCATTGGGTTTAGAATACATAAAACCCCAAAAAATGACTAATAGAACTCTAAAAACAGACCATGGCTCATCCAGGCATGACCTCTTCTACATGTGGCCTTGAGCTTCCCTAAGCTTCCTTATGGAAAAAACACCTATAAAAGTCCTCAAATTCCTTGGAAACCCATCCCAATGTGTTCAGAGCATAACAATTGATCAAAAAGTACTATTCAGTCACAAAAAATAGACTTGGGCTCATCTGAGCATGGCCTCCTTCAATGGTGGCCCTAAGCTCCCTAGAGCTCCTGAAACTTCAAGGTAGAAAAAAATACAAAATAAGTCTCCAAATGGCTTTGAAAACTGTTCCAATGGATTCATAACATCCAAAAACCCCTATCTGGGATTTTTCGGCACCTCATTTGTCCAAAAACTGAAGAAGTTAGGCCTCCTGCCATTTTCCTCCTTCAAGCTTGTTGTCCCTGGTTCGCCAATTCGCACTCCTGTGTGAGTAATTTGGATTCTAGGTGTTTCCCATGACTAAACCCAACAAACACATGCATGCCTGCAAAACACACCAAATTGTCGTACCGTTAGCGAACTAAGCCCCCTAAACACAGAGGTGTTGGGCGCATGGGGGGTCATATGGCCACATCCCAACGCTAAAATAGGGCTCATTTGCATGTTGCTTGAGGGCTCGACATGTGTCTAGGCGTGTGGGTGTTATAACCATTGTGAAACCCGTTTTGAACCCGTGCAAAACTGTGTGGCAAGGGTCATATGGACACACGCATAGGAATGGGGGCTGAGGCTAAGCCCCAGCCTGGACCTCGCCTAACTGTCCACGTATTTTACTTTAATTATATATGGAAACACACATATAATAAGAAACATATGTTTGGCGTGTTGGTAGGGTGTCATTTGCTAAATATTTGCCATACAATGGGAGAGGTCTGGGGTTTGAACCCCATGGACTCCATAAAACTTTTAACATACAAAATAGTGTGCCACGTGGCAGCCCATGCCTGGGCCACGTGGCACCTCTCGATTTTCCATCAACATGCCATGTGTCCAAAACTAATTCGTCCACATCTGTCAAATCAAAACTTCCCACGTCAGATTTTCCCAGTCATCACCTGCCATGTCAACATCATTCCATGTTAGTTGTATGACCCTTCCATGTCATCACCTGTACGGACTGTACAGTCAGCTAATTTTTGTTTGTTTGGAAAATCGAACAGAATGCGGTATCTCACTCATCCAATGTCCCTTTGACCTCGTTCTAAGTGCATTGAGTTTGTGACGATGAGGCCTACGCTCCAGTTTGTTTTGAAGCGATTCCAAACACTTTGATTTTTGGGTTAAATTTTGACCCCTGGTCTAGATTTTGATCATGCCTTCCCACTGAAAGGCCTTTGGACCCACAAAAGATGATGATTATCTTCCTGAGCTTCAATACTCTTGTTCTTCCAAGTTCTATCAATTGATTCTACTTAAAAAGTCTTTTTGGCAATCACCTGGGTACCTTGACATGCCTTGCACTGCAACTGGCTAAGTCCCTCAACCACTGTTCTCTGGATGTTGTTGACCCACTGTTCTCTTTGTGCTTGGAAGAATCCCAACCTTCCCACTGAGAATCAAGTCCCTCTTGTGAACTCTTTGGCATCGACACAATCTGCTCTTCAATGGATTTAAAAAAACTTTCCTGTGACATCTTGTCACAAACCAGAAAAAACCATCAATCTTGACAACAGACTTTATACAAGACTGAAAATGATGCCAACAAAGTCTTTTTTCTCTTCAAGCAAACGGTCACATCTTGTACTTCATCAAAATACATGGCATTTTTCTGCATCTTGGTGTACTCAATATCGACTTACAAGCCGACAAACACCATCAACTAAACATAAGTCGAAAAACATGATCGACCCAACATAGTCGTCAAGACAACATCAACACAAGTTGAGACTCATTTGAAACACATCGACATTCCCAATGAAAAGTTGACATTCATGATACACAATCACATTACATTCATGAGTCACTCATAATGAACTATCACAAAGTTCATTATTTACACACATACAAAATCACATGCATGTGCATAGCTCTTCAACTCTCCTTCAAGTACAAACATAAGTACATAACCCCCAAAACATGTGGGTACATAAGAGATGAAATGAAAAGCTATATGGCTGCTATAAGTGAGTATCATACCCATCTTTTACATCCTCCCGCGAAGTTGTGCAACAACAAGAATGCCTTCAAAAGAATTGCATTCACATGCAAACTTGCATCATGGAAGTTATGATAAGCTGCTACAACTTGTCATACTTCCAACAGAAAAGCATACATAAGGCTGAAATATGAATCTATAAACAGAGAAATGAAAGCCTTACTTGTTCAAGAAATCCAACCATTTCTTACCAAGCCAACTCAATGGTGAATTTTTCTGTTGAAAATCATCTTCTTGTGAATCATCTTAACTCACATCGATGATGGAATATCCTCTTCCATTCTTGCTAGTCTTTTTATCCATCTTCTTCTTGTGCTATGGATGAGTGGTTGGATGCAATGTCCAACATTAGCCAATGAGATGACCCCTCTTCTGGCAGTGAGTGCAAATCTTTTGCATCTTCTTTTCAAGTTGCCTTTGCTTGGAAAGTTTCCTAAATGTGGTCAACATTTTCCAACATCTTGAAACATGATGGTTATCTAAACCACAATATGTACATGGACATTTTCTTCCATTTTTACATGCAAAATTACCATGCTTAACATAATCAAAAGCAACCGAATTATAGGTAGAAATATACCTTGAACATTCACCTTTATCGACTTCTTGAGGAGGTGAATTTGAAGAGTTACTGGCTCTCTTTTGAAGACCAACAACAGTGGTCTTGTCCTAATGGCTGTCACAACTCTTTTGTTTCACATATTTGCATTCATCTTGAACACATACTTTGCATGCTTGAGGGATTGAACTTGCAACAAAAGTTCTTGAACATTCACCTTTATCGCCTTCTTGAGGAGGTGAATTTGAAGAGTTATTAGCTCTCTTTTGAAGACCAACAACATTTGTTTTGTCCTCATGGCTGTCACGACTCTCTTATTTGACACATTTGCATTCATATTGAACACATACTTTGCATGCTTGAGGGATTGAACTTGCGACAAAAGTTCTTGAACATTCACCTTTATCGCCTTCTTGAGGAGGTGAATTTGAAGAGTTACTAGCTCTCTTTTGAAGACCAACAACATTGTTTTTTTCCTCATGGCTGTCACAACTCTCTTGTTTCACACATTTTCATTCATCTTGAACACATACTTTGCATTCTTGAGGGATTGAACTTGCAACAAAATTTGTTCTTGGAACAGTTTCCCTTGTCTCCTCAACTTTGGAATATGCTCCATTTTTCTGTTCATATCCAAGACCCCTATACTTGGGCCTCTCCTCAATAATAATAGGCTCAACAATGCCTTGTGCATGCTTTCCTAACCCTCTACCTTCATAGACCATTTTTAACAATAACTTGGACCCTATTCCTCTAGTGTGATTTTCAAAAACACCAAAGCATTCATCTTGAGAGGAATTTGAAGAAAACCTAGCATTACATACCTCATGTTCATGCATGTACTTGGTAAGGGTTTCTTTTGCCTCATGTATTTGAGTCTCCATCTCATGCAAATTTTCAAGAAGTTGGTGCTTATCCTCCTTCATGGCCATCAACTGCTCTTGAAGGACAATGCTCTCCTTTCTATCTTCCCACATCTCTTGCACCACATCTCTCATGGTTAGAAACTCCTTCAACATCTCTTTGTCAAATAACTTGGCTAATGAAGATGTATGAGAAATTTTACGGTTTGAAGCTTCCTCCATCCTTGCAAATATATCAAACTTCAACAAAAACTTCCACAATAATACCAACAACTAAATCTCTAGCTATCAATGGAAATCACATGAGAAAAAACTATGCTCTGATACCACCTAATCTGAAAATAGGGGGCTAACTTGTTTTTCTATGCAAGCACCCTCTACTCCATTAAAATAAACTTCAGGACCTTGCTCAATGTCTTAGATGTGCAAGAGGATTTATGTGTCAAGTTTAGGCTTCTTTTATGTGTTTATGTGTGAGGTTATTTAAAGGTTGAATACATTTTTTAAAGAATACAAAAACAAAATTAACTTGAAGCAAATAATAACCAGCAAACACTCACAACAATAACAAGATGATAAAGGAGTTCACCCCCAACTGGGCTACATCTCCTTGAGCATCCATCAATGGACTAGGATCTCTGGGATTAGTTTGTCAAATATTCTTTTACAAGATGTTTCTCAACTCCAATGGATTTAGTGACTATACCATTAGATTCAGAATACATAAAAACCCCAAAAATGACTAATAGAACTCTAAAAACAGACCATGGCTCATCCGGGCATGACCTCTTCTACATGTGGCCTTAAGCTTCCCTGAGCTTCCTTATGGAAAAAACACCTATAAAAGTCCTCAAATGCCTCGAAAACCTGTCCCAATGTGTTCAGAGCATAACAATTAGTTAAAAATGACTATTCAGTCACATAAAATAGACTTGGGCTCATCTAAGCATGGCCTCCTTCAATGGTGGCCCTAAGCTCCCTAGAGCTCCTGAAACTTCAAGGTAGAAAAACCTACAAAGAAGTCTCCAAATGGATTTGAAAACTATGCCAATGGATTCAGAACATCCAAAAATCCCTATCTGGGCTCTTTCAGCACCTCATTTGGCCAAAAACTGAAGAAGTTAGGCCTCCTTCCATTTTCCTCCTTCAAGCTTGTTGTCTTTGGTTCACCAATTCACACTCCTATGTGAATAACCTAGCTTCTAGGCGTTTACCATGCCTAAACCTAGCAAATGGGCGCATGCCCGCAAAACGTGCCAAATTTTCACACCGTTAGAGAACTAATCCCCCTAAACACGGAGGTGTTGGGCGCATGGGGGGCCATGTGGCCATGTCCCAACGCTAAAATAGGGTACGTTTGCATGTTGCTTGAGGGCTCGACAAGTGTCCAGGCACGTGGGTGTTATAACCATTGGAAAACCCATTTTGAACCCACACAAAACTATGTGGCAAGGGTCATATGGGCACATGAATAGGAATGGGGGTTGGGGCTAAGCCCCATCCCAGACCCCGCCTAACTGTCCACGTATTTGAATTTAATTATATATGGCAACACACATATAATAAGAAACATATGTTTGGCGTGTTGGCAGGGCGGCCTTTTCTAAAGCTTTGCCATACGATGGGAGAGGTCTGGGTTTCGAACCCCATGGACTCCATAAAACTTTTAACATACCAAAATAGTGTGCCACATGGCAGCTCACGCCTGGGCCACGTGGCAGCCCACGCTTGGGCCACATGGCACCTCCTAATTTTCCATCAACATGCCACGTGTCCAAAACTAATTCGTCCACATCTGTCAAATAAAAAATTGCACCGTCAACTTTGCCCAGTCAGCACCTTCCATGTCAGCATCATGCCATGTCAGTTGTACGACCCTGCCACGTCATCGCCTGTATGGACTGTACAGTCAACTAATTTTTGTTTATTTGGCAAATCGAATAGAATGTGATATCTCACTCATCTGATGTTCGTTTGACCCCATTTGAAGTGCGTTGGGTTCGTGACTACAAGGCCTATGCTTCAGTTTGTTTTGAAGCGATTCCAAACACTTTGATTTTTGGGCTAAATTTTGACCCCTGGTCCAGATTCTGATCACTTCCAATTGGATTGGACAGTGGTCTGAACCCCCCCCAGGGAAGGATGTTGCATTCTAAATTTAAACCCTGTAGGATGATGGATTCCAGCACCAGGAATTTTTCTAACCTCGTCGCTATCTGATGTTGATTTATCCGTTTGTTATTCCATGAGAACTGGCCATTACTACTTTTGATGTCCACCATCTCCAGTGTGTCAATGAAAGATGAAAAGTATTCTTCATCTCTATCAAGTCTCCTAGTGCCTCCTTTTTTCTTTGCAAGTTTCGTGATGATGTTGAAGTCCCCGGACAAGATCCACTGGAGGTTGTTGTAACGGGCTTTTAGGTTTTCTAGGTCTAGGAGAATTCTTCTCTTTTCTTCCAACATCTGGGGACCATACACATTAGTGCATAGAATCACCTCCGTGTTACCTATGATTTTCCTGTTAACTAAAAGTGTGTATCTGGTGGCTTCGGTTACTAGTAAATTCATCACTTGTGGGTTCCACAGAGTGAGAATACCGCCTACCATCTGTTGTCCTTCTACAACCAACGTATTGTACTTTCTCCATTGTTTTTTGCTGATTATTTCCATTCTATATACAATACACTTTGTCTCTTGGATGAAACAGAGGTTCGGTTGTTCCTTCCTCAGTCTATTTTTAAGGATTCTTTGTTTTCATGGATTGTTTAGGCCTCTAATATTCCATGCTATAATATTCATTTAAACATGTGGGGGGGAGTTGGGAAAGAGCTTCTTGATCTTACCTAAATTTATCACTAGGGTTCCTAGTTCATGTAGGGCTATGTTGTCTGATTTCCTTCCTTTATTTCTTCGCGTCTGCTTGGGTGAGAGTTGTGGCTGTCCCTCGCTTGCTTTGATTCCTAGGTTTCCTATCTCTCCGTGCGTGCGCTTGAGCCCTTTGATTTTTCTTCCTCCCTTAGGAGGAATAGGTATTGGATACGATCTAGTTGCTCCATTGGTACATTATCTACGCCCTGCCTTTTCATTTCTCTAGTATGTTCGAGAGATCTATTCCTTCCCTTTCCACAATATATTTGAGGTAAATATATTCATTTCCTACCTCTCTTGGTGTCATTTCCACGTCTCTATCTGCATCCTGCATGGGTGTGTTTGCATCTCTGGTTTCTCCGTACATAGGAGTTTCGCTACCCCCCTGATCCATCTTATTGCTTGGATTGTTTGTGTTCTCATTTGTGGCTTGGTCCTTATCTTCTTTCTCGTTTTCCTTTTCCTTTCCTCCTTCTTCCCCTTTGTATGTTTTGTCACGCCCTTCGTTCTAGTCCTGGCTTCCAGATTGCTTCTCATTGGGGTTTTACTTGGTTTCTTCTTTGCTCTGTTTCTGTGGTTCGACTTGATAAACCCATCCTCATCCTGCTATATTTTGTTGTTTTCCTCTTCTTGTTTCTTATTGAGAGGTAATTCTCTAAATAGGTGTCCATGTTCATGGCATATTTTGCATCTGAATGGGATATGCTCGTAATCGATGCTTTGTATCCATTCTTCATCCATGAATTCCAGGCTTATGGCTTCTGGGAGTGCCCCCGAAACATTCATCTCTATGCAGATCCTTGCATAGGAGATATATCTCCCTTTTAGGGTTTCTTCCGATGTCTTCAAATATTTTCCAAGTTTTCTCCCGATTTCTTTGAAGGTGGAGGGTAGCTAGTATTCTAGCGACAGAGAGTACAATCGCATCTAGATGGGTACATTCTTGAAGGTTTCTTTCTATGGGGAGAAGTTTTCCTTCCATGGACACATGTATAGTCTTGTTGAGGTGTGGAAGTATGCCCTCCCCTCAAATAATTTATCCCTATCCTCCAGATTCATGAATACTGTTGTGAAGAATCCTTTTGAACCTAGGTGGAGTTCCACTTCCCCGCTTTGCTTCCAATGATATTATATCCAGTTGTGCAATGTTCTTTCTGTGGGCCCTAAACCCATGAACTTGCAAATTAGTGCATGTGTCTTCATCTGGTCCCGGAAGAGTTGCATTTGTGGGTATTCCAGTATCACCTTGGGTATCAATGTTGTTTTAGGTTTACACGGGTTGCGCCCTTCTACCACATTGGGGTTTTCTGGTTCTTGCGCTTCATTTTGATTTTCTCTGGCTTCTTCCCCCATGTGATCCCTTTTTTCTGAGTTTCTTTCTTGATTTTTTTCTTGTCCTGAACCCGAGGTGCTCGTCACTGGTTCCTTGAAACCTCCTCCTCATGGGCCTTCCCCCCTGTCCGCCACTACCTGCTTGTATGAGGGGGTTCCATTACTGACCCTTTGGTAACTATGTTGCAATCTACTGTGTTTGGGAGTGTCAAACCCTAGGTTTCTCCTTTCCTGTCGTGATTTTTGTCTTCTTTAGGATGAATGTCATGTTTATTAATAATAGAACATTTTCCAAGATGTAGCTAGCATAAAAATAGACATTTGTTTTTATAATAAAATAACATAAAAATAGACCTTTATTGTTATGATCAAATAAAAAAGATGGTATTTGTTTTGTTGGGGAGTGCATCACAAAGAATGTGACAACAAGTCACAAAAGAAAATAGTTGAACAACAAATAGAAAAAACATAAAGAATGTATGTGGTAAAAACCTTGAGGATTTGTCAAGGAAACCTTCACGGGGCAAGGGAATCAATTAATTTTATTGTTAAAATAGGAATATTACAGATGCTCAGGAGAAGGCTTACAACCTCTAACTACCATTTTTTTCTCTATAGATTACATTGTATATCAGTGTTTCCACCGATTGAATTGAGTTTCAAACCATTAGATCCAAATATTGGGTTAATTGGTTATGATCTGTCTGAAATCCTACACAAAATCCACCGATAGTTGTCACTCGTTCAAAAATTTGCAACTTGACAACAATTTGCCTGATTACCTTTCCCAGGTTCATTCATCACCTTTTTTGCAAGCCAATAGAAGCCAAACACCACCACAACTTATCTAACAATACTAGTTTCATGAACATGTCCACACAATTTTCTTGTGTATGGACCTTTTGTAGAGACACTCCTCCTTCATCAATAACATGTCTTACCAAATGGTATTTAATAGCAATATAATTTGTCTTACTATGATAAGTTATAGTTCTAGCTATATGAACAACACTTTGACTATCAAAGAACACTTTCACCTTGTCTTGCAACCTTCCAAACTCACCCTATAAACCCTTTAACCAGATTGCCTCCTTGCAAGCATGTGAGGCAACTATATATTATACCTCCATAGTGGATAAAGAAACTATGTTTTGAAGCTTTGACCTTCAACTAATAGGTTCTCTTGCAAGAGTAAATACATGGCTTGAAGTGGATCTCCTCTTGTCCAAATCACCTACAAAATATGAATCAACATAACCACAAACTAAATCGTTGTAACCATTATAGGTGATACAGTAATCACTTATGTCTCTCAAATACCGAGACACCCATTTTACTACTGCTCAATGCTCTTTACCTGGATTTTCCATGTATCTACTAACAATGCCAACTGCATGTGAAATATCTAGTCTTGTACTTACCATCACATACATCAAAATTCATATTTCATGGGCATAAGGTACACGAGACATATAATATTTTTCTTCCTTATTACTAGGAAATAAACCTGGAGAAAACTTAAAATGGGAAGCCAAAGGTATATTTACAGGGTTCACATGATTCATATCGAATCTCATGAGTACCATCTCCACATACCTTTTTTGTGATAACCATAGCTTACCATTTTTCTTGTCTCTATGTATTTCTATGTCCAATATTTGTTTTCTTTCTCCTAGATGCTTCATATCAAATGTCCTAGCCAACCAAGCCTTCAACCTATTGATGACAACCATGCTTTTACTTGCTACAAACATATCGTCAACATATAACACCAAGATAATGAATATGTCATTTAATATTTTGGAGTAAACACAATGGTCATACTCACTTCTTGTGGGCTCACCATGAAGGAATCAAACTTCTTGTACCACTACCTAGGATATTGCTCGAGGCCATATGATGACTTCTTGAGCTTACAAAAAAATATCTTGCTGCGATCTTGAACAAACCCTTATGGTTGTTCCATATATATCTCCTCATCCAAATATCCATGTAAAAATGTTGTTTTAACATCTAGTTTCTCTAACTCAAAATCAAGTAAAGCAACTAGTGCTAATATTATACAAATAGAAACAAGCTTAACAACTGGTGAAAAAATCTCATGGAAATAAATACCTTCTTTTTAAGAATACCCTTTCGCTACCAGTCTTGTTTTGTACATTTCAACTTTATCATCAACACCCTTCTTCAATTTGTAGACCCATTTGCAGCCAACAACTTTCCTTCCCTTTGGGAGTTCTACTAGGTCCCATGTTTTATTCCTATCTAAGGCATCCATTTCTTCTTTCATGGCTATTTTCCATTTTTCACTTTTAGTACCATYCATCTCTTCCCAATAACAACTAGGTTCCCCATCATTAGAAATCAAAGCCACAAATGAAACATAATCGTCATATCTTTTAGGAGGATTCCTCAACCATGTATATCTCCTTATATTTGGTTGTGGCATTTCCACATTTTCTTCGAAATTTTTTGCATCCTCATATTCTTCTTCAATAACTTCTTCATGCTCCTTGTTTTCTGAAGATGGATGAGTCTCCAACTAAATTTTTTGAATTTTCGGTACTCGGTCCAGTTTCATTTCAATTTCTACCACATATGATTTTATTAGAGGAGATTCATCAATTAGTACATCTATTTTAATGATGATTTTGTGGGTATTATGATCCCACAATCTATATCCCTTAACTCCACCACCATAACCAACAAATATGTACCTTTTTTATTCTAGGGTTTAACTTAGAATGTTGATTATTTAGAATTGGAGTATAAGCCTCACAACCAGAAAATTTAAGTTTTGAATAATTGAGGGATGACCTATCAATACCTCTTTCAAAATCTTAAAATGTAGTGTAACTAATGATGACTGGTTTACCAAATAGCAAGTTGTATTTATTACTTCTTTCCACAACTCTTGTTGCAATTTGGCATCACTGAGCATGCTCTTTTCTCTCTCTAGAAGAGTCTTATTCATGCGTTCAACAATGCCATTTTTTTAGGAGTATAAATCTTGATTTATGCCTCTGGATCCCAACTTCCTTGCAATAATATTCAAATTCCTTTGACTTGAACTCACCTCCATTATCTGTTTTCAAACACTTTATTGACCTGTCAGTGCTCTTCTCATCCAAAGCTCTAAAATGCTTAAATACATTAAATACATCAAATTTTATTTTGAGTGAATAGACCCACAACTTTCTAGAGTAATGATCTACAAATGTCATAAATATGATGATCCTCCAAAACAAACTGTAGGGGATTCTCCCCAGACATCTGAATGGACATAATCAAGGATTCCTTTAGTTATATGACTACTTGTTTAAAATTTTTGTCTACATTGCTTTCCATAAACAAAATGTTTGCAAAAATTCAATTTCAGAGATTTTAAGCTTGGAAGTAACCCGATACCTTGAGATCTTTCTCACTCATATGGCCAAGTCTTTGATGCCATAAAAAAGTAGATTCACCTTCTTCCTCAGATACCACCATTGCTTCAGTTGTTTCATGCCTATAAATATTCCTAATCTTCTTATCCCGCATTACCACCAGAATGCCCTTGGTCACTTTCAGTGTTCCACCTTGACCAGTACCACCATTACTTCATTTGTTTCATTCCTATAAATATTCCTAATCTTCTTAGCCCACATTACCACAAGAATTCCCTTGGTCACTTTCAGTGTTCCACCTTGACCGATATATTTATACCTTGCACAAGACTCAGCCAAATTTGTTTCCTTCATAAAGACATTCTTTGGTCCATGCCTCTTCCGACAACCTTCCTTGGGATGACTTGTAATCTCCACCTCGAACCATATACTCGATTCCTTTTCAATTGTTTAATTATTTTTTTTTGGCATGGATCAAATCCTTTTAGGATGGAATGAATTGCACCTACAGTTTTACACAATCGGGTCCACATGTTTCTCCCCTTGACCACTAATCCTTTGCCTCAACACGTCTCAGCGTACAATTCCATTGCACATTAATTAATGCAGGGCATCAATATGGAAGAACAACATTAATAGGAAGAATAATTTCCATGAATAGAAACAAAAACAGAGTTCAAAAAACATGTATTTCTCTTCTCCATATCTCTCGGTTCTTAGAGTTCTTTCTCCTCTATGGATCATATTTACTTCTCCTCTCTATGGTTTCTATTCTCAAAAACGACCAAAAACCTCCTTATGGCTTGACCCTTCATCATTGACTTGGCGGATTCTCTTCACAATGAACCGAGTGACCTTTGTGCGCAAGTTTCTACTCCTCATAGCTCTCCCTCCTCGTTGCAACCTCATTCCCCCTGGCAATGCTTAGATACCACTTGTTGGGGGAGAGGAGAACATATAATGCAACTTAAAAACAAACAAAAAAAACATAGAGAATGTAAGTGGTAAAAACCCTGATGATTTGTCAAGGAAACCTCCACGGGACAAGGGAATCGATTAATTTTATTGTTAAAATACAGAGATTACAGATGCCCAGGCTTACAACCTATGACTACCATGTTTTTTTTCTTCTATAGGTTACATTATATATCATTGCTTTCACTGACTGAATTAAGTTTCAAACCGCCATATCTAAATATTGATTTAATTACGCTGAAAGGCGTATATCTATTGGAGATGGGCACAATTAATCACCTTTTAATCTAAAATTCTAATCTGATAGCTAACAATTGAAGATGATGGCATACTCTTAGTCGTCCTTCCAAATCAATGAATGTGATTTACTCTTCATAACTTCCTTGTATTTTTGAATGCAACTTGTTTACTTTTTAACATTTACCTAATCATATTAAGAAATTAGTGTAGCACCATATCATTGCCACATATTAAGAAATTAGTGTAGCACCATATAATTGCCACATTTAAATGATTTACTCAACTGTCCATGCGTTTAATTATCTACCCACCTATCATATTGAATCAACGTTTCATTTTCTACATGACCCTGGAGGGTTTCATCCCAGCCTCTTTGTCTTCATCAAAGAGGCTCTAGTGAAGGGTCTGGTGCATTACTCTCCTTTTGCCGGAAGATTGAGAGCTGCAGATAATGGTAAACTAGTTGTGGACTCCACTGGTGAAGGGGTTCTTTTTGTACTTTGGAGATCTGTATCTAATTGGATATGAAATATTCTCTTCAACCAAATGGCTCATATTTTGGTGTGTGGTTGAGATATTTTCTCAACAATTTATTAGTGTTATAAGATAGTGTTTCTATCTTGAGGAATAGATTTAGGTATTTACATGTATACTATTATATTTGGTGAATAGATTACTCAACACAATTTTGGTCTGTGAAAAAACACTGTCCACTCTTGCGTATTAAAGTTTGTGTGGTGAGAATCATTTTTATAGATATTCAAAATATCCATAGTGTTTATTGTTACTTGTCTACATTTATTTTTATTTGTTTATGGTGTTTAATCTTATGTAGTTTCCATCTCCGATATTCAATGTTGTCTCTGCAATTTTTGTATCAATATTTCTCTTATTCTCTTCTCTATGTGGATTTTGTCTTAATGATGGAGCGTGCTATGGATTTGAAGCACATACCGAAAAAAAAATCCCCATGGATATTCTGAATAAATATAAAAATTTATACTCTCTCATTTCTCTACACGGTGTCAGAGAAAGACTAGGCTTGACTCCTTCATGGGAAGGATATCCAAAGTGTGTATTGTTTCCGGTCTACATTTATTGTTTATTGTTTATGGTGTTTAATCTTGTGTACCTGTCATCTTCGATCTTCAGTGTTGTGTCTTCATTTTTTGTATTAATATCTCTCTGATCCTTTTCTTTATTCATATTTTGTCCTAATGATGGATCTTGCTATGGATTCAAAACATAGACACAAAACAATAAATATTGTGAATATTCCAATTAACTCTAAAAATGTCTAATCTTTCATTTCTCTATATAGTATCATCTCTAGATGGCGTCAGAGAAATATTAGTCTTGAATCCCTAATGGGAGGCACCAAAGAAATGAAAACATATTGGTAGCACATCCTCTATAGGAATAGATTAATATAAAGAGAGTATAATATATATTGTAAGTATTGTTACTATCTAAGTCACCTGACACGTCCAAACCCCCCTCGTGTCGCAAATCCTACGTGTCGGACACCAAACAATAGGACACATGTCGGATACTCGTTTAGAACGTGTCATGTTCACATGACACACGTGTCTTGAAAATATGACACGTGTCCTGCTCAGAAAAGGACCCTGGCTCATGTTTTCTCATGCAAGTTGCAGCTATGAGGTGTTTCAGTGTGCAACTAAGGGTTATTTTGCCTTACTAATTCTATTTAAAGAGTTCCCCACCCCCTCCATTTTACCTTCCCTAGTAATTAATGGTAATTAATTAATTAAGTAAAAGTGACATTCTCCTTTATCTTTCATTTTCATCATTTTACTTAAATTTTTAACATTACCATTAATTGTTTCAGGATGTTTGAGAGTGGCTCCAACCTCATTGGACTTCATATGGAGAAAGTAGAATTTTAGGTCCCATTCAAAAACGGTTTTCAAGATTTCAAGATTGGCGGGATTGCAATGTTTCCACCGGGTTCTATCATGTAAGAGGGTATGAAACTGGCATTTAATCAAGGACACCATACCCTTTATGTACCTCGATGTTGGTGGCATTGATTGTTGAACTCTTCTCTTTTTCATTGTGTCAAGTGACTTAGTGGTGTATCTGCACACCAACCTCTGTCTTATTTGCAGGCACTGGGTTGAGAGAAGAGTGGTTGAAGGGAAAGACAAAGATGTGGGATGTGTTTCCTGATGATATGGGTTTGGACAACAAAGTTGAGTTGGAAATGTCATCATTTATGTTAGTAACTTAGTAACTTAGTAGTTACTAAGTTGGTACTAGTTGTATGATATAATTTGTATCATCATCATGTAACTGTTTACAGTTTAATTATTTCATTTTTGCATGTGTAATTCATAATTATCATCATCATGTAATCAAGCATAGCTAATTATTTCATTTGTAATGTGTAATTCATAATTTAAATTTTGATATATAAATTATATATATATATATATATATATATATATATATACTTGCATTTATATATAATGTGTCCCTCCTGTGTCCTATTTTTGGGGGTCGTCGTGCCCATGTCAGATACTCGTATTTTCGTGTCCTCCGTGTCCTGTGTCCCCGTGTCAGGTGACTTAGGTTACTATTTGTTTGTATCATTTTATATATTTTTTTGTCGATGATATTTTTTCTCCATGATTGATTTGGATTGCATTAGGGAGACATTCCCTCACTATTGAGCATATTGAGATACAGGTCAAGGGTCGCAATGAAGATTCCAGCACGAATAATAGAGAGGAGTCAACCACATGCTAAAGATACCATTGTTGTGGTCACAACCACCATTTATTTATTCATTTTTGTTGGTAGGTGTGGCTCAACGATATGTACTTATCGGACTTATTGAACCTAAATATGATGGATTTCTAGGTCGACCAGATATCTTACTTCCACAATATGGTCCTCGTGGATAGTCTATGGATTCAAATAAACAAGGTCTGCAATTTCTGCAATGGCAAGTGCTCTGTCCCCATAAATTGGATCTAGTCAGGGACATATTTTCCATGGGATTGTTGAATCGATTATACAAACATCACTTCCACTCAGTAGGATGTGCTCCCATACAAGATCAACACCTCAGGTGCCAGGGTCCCACTAGGGTTCGAGACCATTTCCACCATCTTTATGCACTACAAGAGGATCCTTGAATATGACGTTAATAACCTCTATGACTTATGACAAGCCATTTCCATGCACAAGGTGCTCGAGAATCTGTTGAAAAAGTACCCCCTTGTTCTCACACACTCCACCTTCCTGGTGTCAGGGTCATATGCTTTGCATAAGATTGAGAAGCCTACATTATTGTAATGGTACATATGAATTATTTTTGTATCTAGTGTCTCCATGAGATAGAGTATGTTATGTTGGTTGTGGAGCCTGGTTATCTTCTTTATTCAAAGGAATTTTTTTTCAATCGTTTTTATACCCCATGAAGATTGTACACCCCTCCACGTGGGGCAGTTCCAGTGGGGGATTTCCCCCCCTACGGGGTTCGGCGGGCAGTGGAGGTTTGGGGGAGAATCCCTCGAAGGAAAAATTTCCTTGTAAGTGTAAATTGTAATTTCATAGTAAATCTAGACCGTTCATTATAAGGTCACATATCTGACAATAGAAGTTATGTTAGGGTTTTTATCCCTAGAAGGAAACCCTCTTTTATGAGGGAATTGTATTTCAGTTGTGTATCATTGTGAATATTGTGTTCTGAGAGAGGAGACTGTGAGAGAAAGAAGAGGAAGTTACATTGGGTTTGCTATAGGTTGTATCCCTTCATTTTTATGGATAATAAAAGGGAAGGACCTGACAATTTCTCTGGTGGACGTATCCCACACTGGGTGAACCATGTATATCTGTGTCTCTATTGTATTGTGTATCTTCTTTGTTTTATTTCCGCATTTGTTTTATTTTATTGCTCCATGATCCTTTTTTTCTAGCAACTGGTTTCAGAGAAAAAGATAACTCGTAGGAAAACATGGTTCCTAGTTCGAGTGGGAGCAATGGAAGAAGATGGAAATTTTAGGGTCGAGAAATTTAATGGCCAAAACTACTAGTTATGGAAGATGTAGATGGAAGATTATTTATATCAAAAGGATCTATTCCTACCATTGGGAAGAATAGCAAAGAAGCTGACAGCCATGAAGGACGAAGAATGGGAGGTTCTTGACATAAAGGCACTAGGAATGATACGACTGAGCCTGACAACGTCGGTGGCCTTCAATATTTCAAAAGAAAAGACAACGAAGGAGTTGATGGATGCATTGGCTAAACTGTATGAAAAACCCTCGGTGTCCAATAAGGTATTTCTAATGAAGCGATTATTTAATATGAAGATGCGAGAAGGTGGGTCTATTGCAGATCATTTAAATGAATTTAATATGGTTACTAATTAGCTAATTTTTATAAAAGTGGACTTTGATAATGAGGTCAAGGCTATTTTAATCCTATGATCATTGCCAGAAAGCTCGAATGGCTTGGTCATGGTTGTAAGTAATTATGTCTCTGGTTCAAACAATCTAAAATTTGATGATGTTGTTGGTGTTATCTTTAGCAAGGAAATGTGCATAAAAGAACAGGTGAGACATCACGTAGTGCATTAAAGATGAAGAATAGGGGAAGACAAAAGGATAGAGGAAAGGGCATAGGGAACTATGAGAATTTTAGGAAGGGAATATCCAAATCTAGACTGGGAAATATAGAGTGTTGGAATTGTGGGAAGAAAGGATATTTGAAGAAAGAATATAGAGCTCCAAAGAAACAAAGAGATGGATAGTAGGAGAAAAATCAGGAAGCAAATGTAACATGTGATGTGTTACAAGATGCATTTATTCTTTCTGTAGATAATATTTCTAATTCTTGGGTAGTAAATTCACAGGCTTCATTTCATGCCACACCCCATAGGAATTTTTTTCTATATTATGTTCAAGGTGATTTTGGACAGGTTCATTTAGGTGATGATGCACCATGCAAAATTGTAGGAATGGGTAAGGTACAAATAAAGAAAAAAAAATGGAAACCAATGGTTTTTGAAAGAGGTAAGACATGTTATATATCTAATGAAAAATGTAGTTTCAACAGGGCAGTTGGAAAGTGAAGGTTGTATATCCATATTTACAAATAAGGCGTGGAAGGTCACCAAAGGATCGCTAGTGATAGAAAAAGGAGAGAAGGTAGGTACATTGTATTTATGTACTGGTAATGTTGATTCTTCTATCTCTTTAGATTCTACAGGAGTGGATACAACACTTTGGCATCATAGGCTTGGACACATGAGTGAGAAAGGGATGCAAATACTTCAAAAAAGGAATTTGTTTCCATATCTTAAACAAATTGATTTGAACTTCTGTGAGAATTTTGTTTATGGAAAACAAAAGAGATTCAGATTTCTCAGAGTTGGAAAGGTAAATAAGAATGAAAAGTTAGATCTTGTGCATATAGATCTATGGGGACCATCTCAGGTATCATCTCTTGGTGGATCTTGTTATTATGTTACTTTTATTGATAATGCAACTAGGAAAACTTGGGTTTATTGCATTCGACAAAAAAATGATGTTTTTGATACTTTTAAGAAATGAAAATACTTGGTTGAGAATGAGATAGGAAAAAGGTTGAAGTGTCTTAGTTCAGATAATGGAGGTGAATATTGCAACAAGTCGTTTGATGATTATTGTTCATACCATGGGATTCGTAAAGAGAACACAGTTCTAGGAACACCACAAGGAAATGGTGTGTTAGAAAGGATGAAAATGACAACCATGGAGCGTGCAAGGAGTATGAGATTGCATGCAAGGTTTCCCTTACAGTTTTGGGTAGATATTGTAGATACTATTTTTTACTTGATAAACATAGTACCTTCAAGTTCTTTGGATGGTGGCATTCCAAAGGAGGCATGGACAGGTAAAAAGGTAATTCATTCATTTATGAAGACTTTTGGTTTGAAGCATTTGTCCATATTGATAAAGAAAATATAACAAATCTTGAAGCAAAATCCAAGAAGTGTACCTTTATTGGATATGGTGTTAATGATTTTGGTTATCACTTATGGGATTATGAAAATCACAAAATCATTAGGAGTAGAGATGTCATATTTAATGAGAATTTCATGTATAAAGATCAATTGGAGGGAAGGAAACAAGATGAAGAAAAACCATAATACATAGTGCTTGATCAGATCAATGAAAAAAAAATTCCAAAGGTACCAGAAAATCAAAATGTACAACAACATGAGCAACATGTACCTCAAACTCTTGCAATTGTTGTTAGAATATCTACCAGGTTAAGTAGACTTCTTGAATGATACTCTCTTTCATTGTATTATTTATTGTTGATGACTTCTAGTGAACCAGAAAGTTATGAAGAGGCAATGCAAGTAGACACAGAAAGGAAGTGGGAGAAATGCATGAAAGAGGAAATGGATTCTTTGGTAAATAACCAGTCTTGGGACTTGTTTAATTTTCCTATAGGAAAAAGAGCATTGAATAATAAATGGGTTTATAGGTTGAAGGAAGAATATGGCGGCAAAAACAAGTACAAGGCTAGACTTGTTGTAAAGGGTTTTACACAAAATAAAGGTATAGATTTTGATGAAATATTTTCTCTTGCTATTAAAATGACTTCAATTAGGACTATTTTAAGTCTTGTGGTAGTAGAAGATTTTCATATTGAACAGTTAGATGTAAAAACAATTTTTATCCAAGGGGATTTGGATGAAGAGATTTATATGCAACAACCACAGGGGTATGAGGTCAAAGGGAACGAAAATTTGGTATGCAGGTTGAAGAAGAGCTTATATGGCCTAAATAAAGCTCCAAGGCAGTGGTATTTGAAGTTTGATAGGTTTATGATAGAACAAGGTTATATTAGATGTCATTCTGAGCACTATGTTTATTTTAAGAGGCCAGAAAATGGAAGCTATGTTATCTTGCTATTGCATGTAGATGACATGCTTGTTGCATGGTCTAATATGAAGGATATAAATGTGCTCAAGAAGAAATTAGCTAATTAATTTGTGATGAAGGATTTGGGTGTTGCAAATAAAATCCTTGGTATGAGAAAAATAAGAGACAATAAAAATTGCAAATTGACATTGTCTCAGGGTGAGTACATAGAGCGCGTGTTGGAGAGGTTTAGAATGAAGAATGAAAAACTACTTAGTAGACCTTTGGCCAACCATTTCAAATTAACCAAGGAAATGTGTCCCAAGACACATGAGGAGATAAAATACATGTCTAGGGTCCCTTATTCATAAACAATTGGCAGTTTGATGTATGTGATGGTTTGCACAAGACCAGATATTGCACATGCAGTGAGAGTTGTGAGTAGGTATATGAAACATCCAGGTAAATAACATTGAGGGGCAGTAAAGTGGATTCTCAGGTATTTGAGAGGTACTACTACTCATGCATTATGTTTCATAGGTTCATACACTATTCTATAGGGATATGTTGATTCATATATGGAAGGTGATAAAGATAGCAGGAGGAGCACCACAGGGTATGTTTTTACTATAAGAGGAACAACAGTAAGTTGGATTTCAAAACTACAAAATGTTTTTGCGCTTTCAACAACAGAAGTAGAGTATGTTGGTGCTACAGAGGCTAGTAATGAAATGATTTGGTTATAGAGGTTTATGGAGGAATTGGGAAAGACGTAGGAGAATAGTAGGTTGTATTGTGACAACAAGAGTTCCATTCACATTGAAAAGAACTCATCCTTTCATTAGAAGACTAAGAATATAAAACTCATGTACCACATCATATGATATGTCTTGGATGATGGACATTTGAAGTTGGAAAAGATACATACTAGCCATAATCATGTAGACATGTTAGCAAAGGGAGAAACCAAAGAGAAACTGAGCTCCTACTTTGTTTCAGTTGGTATTCAAGCATGAAGGTAAAGATGAGAATTTTTTTAGGTCCAAGGTGGATCATAGTCCAACAGGTACAACAACGATGGAGTTGTTGTGAGAAGTCTCCAAGTGGGATATTGTTGATTGTGGATCTTGATTATCTTCCTGATTTAAAGGTCTTTGTTTTCAGTCGTATTTATACCCCATGAAGACTATACACCCCTCCACGTGGGGGGGTTGTAGGGGGGAATTCCCCCCTTTGCGGGGGTTCAGGGGTGAAGCCCTAGAAGAGAAAATTGTCTTGTAAATGTATATTGTAATTTCATAGTAAATATGGACTGTTCATTATAAGGTTGCAGATCTGATGGTAGAAGTTATGTTAGGGTTTTTTTCCCTAGAAGACAACCCTCTTTTATGAGGGAATTGTATTGTGGTTTTGTATCATTGAGAATATTGTATTATGAGAGAGGATATTGTGAGAGAAAGAAGATGAAGTTACAACATGCTTGTTCTAGGTTGTATCCCTTCATTTTGTTGGATAATAAAAAGGAAGGACCTGGAAATTTCTCTGGTGGACATAGCCCACACTAGGTGAATCACGTATATTTGTGTCTTTATTGTATTGTGTATCTTTTGTGTTTTATTTCCACATTTGTTTTATTTTATTGCTCCACAATCCTTTTTTTCTAACATGTTAATTGTATGTACATATATGTTTGTATGTAATGTGTAAATGACATATTTCTATAAGATCTGGATAGACATGTATACTCGTTGGCCATATGTTTTTGATGATTTGGATTCAACTTGTTTGATATAATGTAGAACCTATGTTATGGAGTTTTTAAACACTTGGAGGAGTGGGCCATGTGTGGTCTAGATGCTCTATAAGTGGACTGCATTGGTTGTAAACTCTAGAACATGCTTTGAAATTGGAGGTTTTATGTACATTCAAGGGCAGTTCATCAAGAGGTTGAATGAACCTTGTACCTGAAGGACGCCCCATTATGCTAGTGGTTACAATGGTTAGGTACCCATGTATTACGATGGATGGTTGTTCCTTTATATGAACTTTGAAAATTTGGTGATGTTTGCATGAATGAGGTATGAGACATGTAAGTTCTAGGTTGGACCTGATATAGAATTTGTTGATTAGGAGGTTCTTCGATTGATGGTGGAGCATTTGTTATAGAGGACTAGATAATGATGAAGACTTGACCTAACATAGATTGAGAAATGTACTTATTAAGGGGGAGTGTTGAAATGATTAACTCTTACTTGTGTTATATATCATATTAAATGTTGTGATTGTTATTATCATTAGTGAATGTAAGGTAAAGCTTGTCTCTACATGAATAGTTTGATTCTTCATGAGGTTGTTAGATTTAGTTGGGTATGAGATATTCTCTCCAACTAGTTAGATCCTATTTTGTTGGGAGGTTGCGATATTATCTCAACAATTTGTTAGTGTACTAAGATATCATGTCTATCTCGAGTCATAGATTTATATATTTACATGTGTACTATTACATTTGTTGAATAGATCACTCAACATGGTTTTGTTTTGTGAAGAAACAATGAATACTCTCACATTTATCTACAAGCTCATGGAGATAGTATTTCCTTATTGAAGTTGCATCTATCAGCTCCAAAATCGACAATTTACAACACAAAAACAACACAAGTTCAAAGCCCAAGTCTCCTTTGGATTACGGAGAAATTTCTTGTATGAAGAATATATTATAAGATTTGATTGAAATTAAAATGATCAATCATGCCATGTTTCATAGAATATTGAGTCATGGTAGAAAGAAAAACATGATAAAAAAGAGTGGTAGGAACAACACAATAACAACAGATGCAGGCATGATCCAAACTTGCCTAAACTTTGTTTCAACACGTCGACATCTTTCTTGTGATACATAATCATCGAAGGGTCAAAAGGCATTGTGAGTATCACATGCATTGCCATGTTGAGTAATACATAGATTAATCAATTCCATGTTAAACAAAAATAAATGATCATGAAAGAAAAAACTGTGCGAAAATTCAATAATGAATTCAACAATAAGTACATTGTGTGGATCTTTTGGTAAGTCATGTGTTGATTGATTTTAACAATTATTTTAGATGCACTATGAATTTAAAAAAAAACATAAAAATAACCATTTGTTTAAGCCCGTCGTATTTGCACAACTTGAAAATTCTTAAATCACATTTATTGATAAGGTCAAGCTAAATTGTAAAATCCTAAAATCTTCCCTCTAAGCCTAGCTAATAAATTGAAAATTTGAGTTGAGCTGCAATGGCACCATATAGAATTTATGTACATCTTATAATGATGTAAGCCTAGCTAATAAATTTAAAATTTGAGTTGAGTTACAATGACACCATGTAGAATTTATGTACATCTTATAATGATATAAAGAGAACAATGTTGGACATTTAAAAGATATTAAAAACATAAACATACAACAACGGACATGAAAAGCTTAGAACGATATTGATTACAAAAGGGTTCGTGACATAACATAGATTTATATGTTTTATGTATTATTATTTTATATGTCTTTGCTTTTACACTATTTGTTAAGAAATTAATATCACTTGTAAAAATTGATTTTGGTTGAAGAAGATAACAATTATTTCTTCCAACTATCTAAACTAAATATGATTAACAATTAAGAAGATAACAATTATTTCTTCCAACTATCTAAACTAAATATGATTAACAATTTCAATATAACACTTACACTTTAAAAAAAATTCAAAAAATTTCTTCAATGTTATTAAATCAAAGTGTCTTTCTCTATAAACCTATAAACTTTCAATTCAAATCTCCCACACCATAAAGGACAAGAAAACCTCGGTCCAGTGTATGAGACCCCTCTCTGTCACTAGGTAAACCAACTACCTTATATGCTTATATGATAAGTATAACTCAAAGTCTTCCCTCTTCACATAATATTGATATAAAATCTTTAAGAAAAACACAGACGCCAAAATATATTCAAATCTCATTGTGCTCTATGTCATGTGTCATAACTTATTCCCACTTGGGTTAGTTATGAGTGAAAATATTATGATAATGCCCCTTGCCATATATTCATTTAAATCTTCCACTTATAACTTATAGAAAGCCCTCTTATTATTATTATAAAAAGCACGCCCCTCTTTAATAAAACCGACCACCTTCATATTTAAAATATATTTATTTTTGTGCTGTAAAATTCCACGGTTGTTGCTTTTTGGGAAAAATAAGATATTCGTAGTGATGCTAGTTGATCGCTTTTGGAGACAACCATTCCAATAAAAGAAATAGTTCTTTCATCCCATCCACGTGATGAGGAAAGAGGTCACACATCATTAGATAAAGGAGAAGATTTTTTTTTAATAATTTTTCTTTAAATATTTTGTTAATAGTTTTTTTTTTTTTTTTTTGGATGTAGGGAAATAGGTTAATGGTTAAGTAAAAGTCTACCTTTTACGTGTATATTAGTGGTGTAGTCAGTTTCATTAGATAATAGTGTATTTGTGAATAATCAATGATGGTTATTCTTGCTACCAATTGACAATTAAATTAAATTATAGCATTGTTGCTACCTCGTAGCTCGTGAACATCGATAGGTATCGACTGATATTGCCGAGTATTGAGTGAAACCACTTCATAACATAATGGGTAAAAACCCCGCGCATTAAAAAATAAAGAACCTGACACAGTTAAAAACTAAAATAACCCTGTGTAGTAAATAACCGATGCAGTTAAAACCCTCAACGTAGAAAAATCCCTGGGTGCAGTAAATAATCGAATGGGCTCAGTGAAAACCACGCGTAGTAAATAATTGGATCAATTATTATCAAGTTAATCTCACTAATAAACCTCACTAATAACTAAGGACCATGTTTTGACATGCAAGGAAGATAATTCATAAAATCTTAACCTTCAAACAATGAATATGCTAAACATATTACATTTTGACCATAGAAACTATCTTTGTGATTAATAAAACATTAAATATGGCGATTGTCAATAGATATACGCCTATTGAATAATTCTAATACATTTTACCACCTTAAACAATAAAATAATAAATTCTAATATATAATATTAGAAATATAAAAAAAAATATGATTGTAGAAATAATGAGAGAATGTTATAAGAGAGAATAAAACTTTTTGATCGTGTTAGGGACCTAACCCCTCAAGTAGGTAGAACAATATATTCGGATGTAATAAAGGTCAACATTAATAAGGCCTTGCAATAAGGTATAATAAGTCAAATGCAAGAAGACCTAATAGAAGCTTCCGCTTCTAGAAGGATCTTCCTCTAGATGGTTCTTTTGATAGACATATTTAGTATAAATAGGATTCGAGGGTATCAGAACCCTAGCTTGGATATTATTGTAATAGATCTCTGCTCGACTGGAGGTTTCCCCCTCGAAGAGGCAAGTGAACATTTCTCTCAGAATCAAAGTGTTCTTTCTGGTGTTATTCTGATATCATTTCATTGTTATTGTGGTGTTGTTCTGGTTATATTGTTGTTTATTTTCCATTTCTAGCAATTTATTTCTGTTCTGCATACTTTTTTATATCTGGAATATTACAAGTGGTATCAGAGCACTTTCCTCGGCAGGAAATTGTGGGTTAATTTTTTTTCAGGGTAGAGACGTATTCCAACGTCTTTAATCTACATAGATATGTCATTACATGCATAAACCCGCGGTTGAGGGATTCATACATGCAGGAAATACAAGTGGTTCTTAAGCACACATTTGTTGGCCACCCTTGTAACCCCTGTTGGTACAACTTCGAGTGGTAGTGCATCAGACAACACTTGTATATAGATCGACCTAGATTTCTTGAAGCCCTCTTTAGATAAACCGATTGGTCGCCTGACTGTTATAGTGTCACTAAGAAAAACACTCGGGAATATACTCTCTAGTACTTGGGTAGTCGGGTAGTACGGATAAGGGCACGGTCTAGCCTCTTTAGCTGGTGCCCTGAGATATTGGGCTGAGTACTACTTTTGGACCCCGCACGTATATCAGAGAGCTATAACAGAGGGAAAACCCTTGTCTGTAGAACCCTTGAATACCTAACCCTTGGGGACATAAACAAAACATAAAACAAACAAGATCTATTTCCATGCAATTGTGTTCAAGTTTCTAAATAACTAAACTTTTCTTAATGGTTAAGCATTTGGGCATTTCATCACTGCAGTATTCTTCAGACCAGAGTATAACTCCGCAGGTGTAAAAAAAAAAAGTCTGGAAATTTTTGCACCATTATTTGAGACCTATTCCATTGGATTTATCTCTTTTCCCTTATCACATTCATACCTATCATTTTTCAACAAATTGTTTTACCCCACCCCCCCCTTTTTGGTTCCCTTGTCATCATGGCCCATACCTATAGCTAAGACTTGGAAGCTCGCTTCAATACCTTGCAATCTAATTTCACAGAGATCCAACAAGAAGTGAGACAACTCAGTGCCAATATTGGCACCATCAATCAAAATATGCATTCCTCCATCGTCGCATCAATCACCGAACTCAAAGAAGACCTCAAACAAGACATGACTACCCAACTTGAATCTGTCATTTCGATGATCTGCACCAAGCTGCATATCCCTACAGATCCCCCTTTATCTGACCCACCTTTGCATACCGAAGCTGAAACTTCCTTTCATTCCCATAATTCTCAATCCCATCACTTTCAGCATGACCTATGTCTTCCGCGGGTGGATGTGAAAAAAATTGATGGC
>SNQJ01S0009334.1:64147-86918 GCA_010110895.2 Picea sitchensis
CTACAACAACTAAGCCTTTTTAAGTGTATTTATTTTCAATGCATGAGTGTTTACTTAATGATATTGATTGTTGATAGGTATTGTGAAACATCTTGAGAGGACCTCCTGAAAGGGAGCTAGTGTTTTCTTTCCTACAACAACTATGTCTTATTAAGTGGAATGAAAGAGTTAGGATTTGATTGAATTTTCTTAGATTAGAGTTAGATACCTACTCCTGCATATATTTTGCTGGCATCATCACAAGCTTACGAGCATCCCTGGTTGATAATTAAATGAAAGCAATTTAAGCAATTTAATTGTCCCAACAACGCTCTTGTGCATGGAAAAGTTTAGACTTAGGGTTAAAGGTCTATGATCTTAGTAGTGTTCATGGTCATTTAAAAGGTTAAAAGTTACTATTTGATTGGAAACTTGGATTCTAATTGTATTTCTTATATATTTTTAAAACAACAAATACTATAAAATTTATTTTCTAGCATCTTCCCTAATGTTTTAAGGAGTTGAGAATTTAATATTAACAAGGAAATCATTTTGTAGCATCTTCTTTAATATTTTAAAGAGTTGCAAATTTAATATTAACAAAGGAAATAGATGTAAAGAAACTAATCCTTGTCTAATTAAACATTAATTAATGTTAATAATTTAGTGTTTTGATTTTAAATCTTTACATATTCACATTAATATTCATTATTATTGAAAAAAAATCTCGAAAGTTAATATTCATTATTATTATTATTATTGAAAATGATTTTTCAAAGCAACTCACGGATATGGATCGATTTATATATAAGGACGAATCTATGATCAAAATATTCAACACTAGCACTTATCTTGTTCCAGTTTCTTTGTACATGAATACTGCTCAATTATTTCCAAGTCACCTTGGAGCTGAAATATTAAGAGAGAATGCTGAGATATTACCTCCTTGTGTGCATACATATATAACTATATATCAGGATCACTTATCCTATTCTCATTTGATCATACCTGAATGTTTCTCCTTATTTCATTCCAGGTCACCTTGGAGATGAGATGTTGAGAAACAATGTTGAGATATCATCTCCCTGAATGTTGCTCCTTATTTATTTCCAGGTCACCTTGGAGCTCAGATATTACCTTCCTACAGGCTACATACATATATAACTATAGATCGAGAGCACTTATCTTGTTCTTGATTATGCATACCTGAATGTTATTCCTAAAAAAATAATGGACTATGCAAAAAGCCAATAAACTGCATAGACAAGACAATGTATTGTGCGAACGAGACAAGAGACTGCACATACGATAACTGGAAACATAGTAGATAGGTCACGGGAATGTGTAGAGAACATTTGATTAAGGGAAAAATGACTAAGCTAAATAATCTCCAGTGAATGAAGAAGATCAAGAACCTATCAAGAATCCTAACAGACTCGTACAATGGCCAGAACAACTGACAGTGTATAGTCACTACTATTGAGGTTTACAACTAATACTCCCTCTTAAAATCAACTTTTACAAACATCAGCACTAATGAAGCCTAAGTGCTTCATTTGAAAATAAAAAAATGGATTTACCCAATGGATTTTAATAAAAAGAAATTCAAATTTCTTATTTACGGTTGGACAAAACCCTAGCGCTCTGAAACGATTCCTCTGCAAACTTGTTGCATGACCAGAACAAGTCGCTGCGAAACTTGCCGCCTGTTATGGCCTGGTACAAATAACACTTGGGTCTAATCCATCAGAATGAATTTGGAAGAGGGGGGGCAACCCCCCTCGTACAAAAAAGTGACTGTCAAGGATAGGACGGGAATAAGAGCCAAGCAGCCCTCATTCGAGCCACCACTGTAGCTACGCGACCAACTCCTCGCCAAAGAACAAGGGCTCAGGAAAGAGATGGATGTGGAACCATGAATGTCCCATCCAAAAGAATCTCGTGGTTGGGAGCCTGGAAATGCATTCCACAATCTGATAAACCACCAACATATCTCATAAGCTCAACCAGAGTGGGTGAGCACACATAGTTTATGCGAGAGCATGCCCTCATAGGAAATTTTCTGGGACTATGGCCATTTGAACGTGACTTAACTCGATAGATTAAGCATTGGTGGAACCCTAAGGGAGACTACAAGGTTCAGCTCAGCTCAAAAGCCTTTTTCACAATCATCCTTTACAATCTAGAAGACAAGGACATAATCTTCGAGAATGGGCCATACTTCTACAACTCTACAGGGATATTCCTGCACTTCTGGATGAAATGATTCAACCCAGACAAGGAGGATTTCACAATCTCTCCAGTTTGGATCTGATTATACTATTTACTGCAGGACTTTTAGCTGGAGGAAATCCTTATGGGAATCGGGAATGCAGTGGGTCACTATGTCAAAGCATCGGAAGCTACAAATCAAATGAAATACACTTATTATGCCTGAATATGCATGTACATAAACATCTCCAAGGCTCTCGCCAGATCTATAACTATGGAATATCAACACAAGGACTCGCAACAAACGTTGGACTATGAACACATCCCCTTCTGCTGTAGGAAATGACATGAACATGGCCACCTCTTTAGAGACTGTCCATTGAATATCCAAGCATCCAAGGCCAGCAACACCAAGCATAAATATGGTTTCAACAATGTCACAAGAAGGAAAAAAAATCCTCCAAGAAAGAAAATTTCGGATCCACGCCGCAAGATCTTGACAAAAAACTCTTCTTAGATCCTGAACCAGCTGCCGGAAGACGAAGAAATCCAAGATTCGCACAAAGAAAAACAACAGGAGAAAGGGAAGAACCAAGCCACACCTTCCTCTGTCCAAAATAGTGAGGCCAATCCATAAGAGGGGGGTGACATAGATGGGGACACCCAAATGCAATTGGATTATCGTGATCTCGCAGGCATCGATCTTGAAAAACTTGAGGAATCCCTCAATCAAAAGGATCTGCAGGCCCTCCCTAAAGAGAAACTACACAAGGTCCATAAAATCTTTCTTGACTCCATAACAGGATCCACAGAAAGACTGGGTATAGCCACAGACCCAAGCTCAGACTCAAAGAGGATACCAAGGGAGAACAAAAGAAGGGGACAAAAATCAACCCAACAACTCATGAAGGAGGTAGGCAATCTCATGCTCAACTCTGGGCAGATCCAAAAGCTCTCGGAGGGATACCTCCACCCAACTCCACAATCATTATGATTAATATCATCACTTGGAACATTAGGGGGCTCAATGGTAGATCGAAACAAAAGATCCTCCGAGATTACATCAGAGCAGAAAATCCAGATATCCTTTTGTCACAAGAGACAAAATGTGTTGGTACAAAGGTAGAAACAATCTTCCAGTGCATCTGTATGGGATGCGAGTTTCTACATACTGACTCCATAGGGGCATCAGGGGGACTAGCCACCTTATGGAACACCAACACTGTCACATTAAGAAAACATTTTTCCACTATAGGCACACTCACGACTCACTTCGTGATCATAGGATTGACTTAGGAGGGTGATATCACAAACATCTATGGACCTCAAAGCCAACCGGACAAATACAGTCTCATGAAGCGGATAACCCACATCAAATCACTGATGAGCATGCCCAACTGGATTGTAGGGGGTGACTTCAACATGATCTTGTCGCTGAAAGAGAAAAAAGGAGGAACTAAATGACTGGAGTCGGACAGTGGCATCAGACAAGGCGAGCCCTTTCTCCTTTTTTGTTTGTGCTCATGGCAGAAGACCTTGGACGATATATCAAGACGATGGTCCTAGAAGGCTCCCTCAAGGGCTTACCCTTTCAAAACATCCAACCGACACCCTCGCATAGTCAATTTTTTTATGACACCCTCCTCATGAACACCCCAACCACAAGAGAGGCCAACAAGTTCAATTCCATCCTCTCTGATTTTGTGGAGGCCTCATGCATGATCCTCAACCTAGACAAATCCAAACTCTACTTCTTCAACACTCTGATAGCGGTTCAGAATCATATTTCCCGACTCCTTGGCATACCCAAGAGATCCCTTACGTCCAACTACTTAGGAATTCCCCTAACCAGTTCGTTGATGAGATCCATCTCATGGGACAGTCTACTTCTTTCCATTTCTAACAGGATGAATAACTGGACCTTTAGACCTCTCAAAATTGCAGCCAGACTGGTCCTGCTCAAGTCAGTCCTGCAGACTTTGCCAACCTACCTCTTCACAACCTTGGCACCGCCCAAGCAGGTCATCAGAGCCATCATAAACCTTCAACGTAGCTTCCTATGGCATGGACACCAACCTAATAAGAAATTAGCGCTAGTCGGCTAGGACAAGCTTTGCAAGCCCAAAACTTTGGGAGGGCTGGGACTTTGCGACCTAGGGAAACTCAACCAAGTCATGGGTGCCAAAATGTGGTGGAGATGGATAAAGACCCCCACAAAAGTATGGGTGAAAATATCAAAACAAACGTATGCTCCAATCACATAGGCATACCAACTCATTAGGCATAATGACCAAGTACAGGGATCCAATATATGGAACGCATCCTGGGAAAACAAAGATTTAGTGCAAAATCACACTTTCTGGGAGATTTGAAATGGAGAAAGTGCATTGTTCTGGTAGGACTCATGGAAACAACAAAAACCTTTGATTGACCTAGAAGAAATCAACCCCCTTAGGCAGGCGCTAAACCAGACCACATTTCTAAGGGTGAAACATATTTGGAAAATCGTCGATCAAAGGTTGTCATGGCATCAATGGAAAAAATCTACTAGGGAGCTACTGGTCCGAGAGGACTTGGACCTATAGGCCTGGCAACACTATGAAAGACACAGGAAAATCCCCATCGGTGAAGTCCCAAAAATTCTTAGATGGGGGCACTCCACCACCAGTAACTTCTCAGTCAAAGAGGCCTACTATCTGCAAGGAAACTACCAGAATCATGATAAGGAGAACATCTGGAACAAGGTTTTTAGTCCCACACTTTGGCCTAAGGTGTCCACCTTTTTATGGATTATAGCTCACAACCGTATCCTAACTTGGGATAACCTTAGGAAAAGGGGCTTCATAGAACCCTCAATCTGCACCTTATGTCAACAACAAGAGGAAAGGATGGAGCATGTATTTAACAACTGTCACTTCAACCAGTGGATTTGGGACCAAGGATCTCAAGCAATGCACAGATCGAACCGAAACAGGAGCAACATCAACGACACAATAAAAAACCGGGACTTGCTTTCCTACAAAAATCCTATTATTGCATACATTTGGCAACTCCTTTCTGTATTCACTCTCTAGAAAATATCGAAGGAGAGAAATAAATGAATCTTCCACTCCAAGGTCTCCACACTAGCCCTAACTTGGGAAAGAATAGTCATGCTTATCAAAGAAACAATCAAAATAAAACCTTGGAAACCAGAGGATTTAAAATGCACTCCGGAGGAGCAATGCATTTTTCAGAACTAACAGCTTAGCTTGACAAATCACTTTGCGGTGACTACACCCAATCACCAACACAGTAACCCAACCACCTGGTCCCCTCCTCCAATAGGATTCATAAAGATTAACTTTGATGGTGCTTCCAAAGGGAATCTAGGACTAGTGGGATATGGGGCCATACTTAAAAACTCTAATGGCGAAATCCTCTGCCTTGTAGCACAATACTTGTGGGAAAGCACAAACAATGTGACAGAGCTCACCGGTCTCTTACAAGGTCTCCAAGCAACAATTGATAACCACTTCCACAAGATCATTTTGGAAGGGGACTCTCAAATTATCATTAAGCTAATTACCAAGATTCTCCATGGAGAAAACCCGATGAAAATTTCACCCAGCTGGAGACTCTCAGGGCTGCTCGAGGGATTCAGGGCCCTCCTTAGGGAAAATATCAGCATCATACCCTCTCATGTGAAAAGGGAAGAAACCAGTGTAGCGGATTGCCTGGCAAATGAAGGGGTGGCAACGGAGAGGGAACACATCTACTGGTAGGCACATATCTATGAAAGCACAGATATCTCAACCCGTTGTCATGCCCTTGCTAACAAGGATTTATTAACCCTAGATGGGGTGCCACGTAGCGCAGCCAGGCCACACGGTTTGAAGCCAGGCTGGGCCTTCAATACAGGCCATTGGCTCCCATCCCCTCACCATTAATATGGGAGCAAGCCTGAGCAGCCAGGCCCATGGGATGAGCCCTCTCACGCGAGTGAAGAGGACAAACGCATAGAGCACTAGGAGGATAACCTTAATGGTCGATCCCATCATGATCACCCTTAAGTTTATCAATGATTTTGGCCCGGGAGAATTCATTTCGAGTTCGATCAGCTGAAGGCATACATCTCTAAGCGCTGGTGTAGAGGTAGCAACCCCGTTGATGTTCTGGTCATTGTTTTTCTCATACACATGCCAAGAGAAAATGGCAATCCTCGCAAAGGCATAGCCTGGTATGCTCTCGATGCTCACCGAAAGAGACAACAAAGATTTGAATGAGCGATGTCCATGGATCAGACGCAGCTAGTCCACAAAGCCATGAAGTCGAGGATGCCTCCCATGGCCTATGTGGAGGAGATTTTTCTGGAAGAACCCATTTAGGCTCCTCTGGAACATCTCCTCTTTATAGTTCCCAACATTTGGAATTTGCCAACCTGATTTTCAGGGGAGGCTGAGCTAAAGGCTACAGGGACACCGCATAGCTGCCATAGAAAGGATGACTAAATAGAGGAACCCACTAATTTCTATGTTGAAGAATAAATCGTGGAAGCTGTGGATGCGACGGTGACTTCAAGCATAGGGGAATTCTCCATGGATGCAAACCACCAGAATGCTCAAAGAGGACCGCAAGGAAGGCATGTGACATGAGAGAAGTAGGCCATCAATCCAGGAGAAGCACTGTCGGAGGATATCTGGGTGAGGGAGGGTTGCATGGCTCCTATTCCACGTCTCCTCTCCATCATGCAAGAAGCATGACATGTCCAACCTCCATTCTTCTACCTGGAACACCTGGAGATGATATTTGAAACGAGAAGCCTGGTGGAAGACCAAATCCACTGTGCCATCCAAATCAACCAACGCATAGACATGTTGTATGATGCCTACTCCAACAAGCCACCAGGGCGACGATGCCCAACGTGTGCACATCCCTTCGCGCTGCTAGCCAGAGCGAGAAAGAAGGGAGGAGATGCTAAAGCCACCAGGTAATTGTTACAGTTAATGTTTTTGGTTATAAGTTATGTTTTTATTAGAACTAGGGCTTTAGCACTATCAAGATTTCACTATGTTGTAAGTCGGAAGATAAGGGAACATTTTCAGACTAATGGCTGCCATATGTCCTGGTTTCCTTCCGGCAGGACAGATGGCAATCCATTTTTTTTATACAAGATGCATAGGAGGTCGACTGTCCCGGTTTCCATTTTTTCGGAGGGACAGTTGGCAGTCCAGACATATTTGCAATCTTGAAAAGTTAATACAATAAGATCCTCACCTTTTTTACTTTAAAAAAAAACAAAATTAAATTCAGAAATGCAAATGTCGGTTGGTCTATGTTTCATCTAGGCTTACAATACATAACAAAAAAACTAGACTTTAGATGTTCATTTCAGTTGGGTTTCTTCTTTCTCTTCTTCAAAACTCTGTCGTGTTCTAATATGATCATTTTATTCATTTTGGCCTTGATACTGAAAGCTCCATGCTTTTCCTCTTTTCTTTGTTGCTGCAAATCCATATTTAGAGTTTGATTAGGCTGCTTATGCTTGTTTTTTTCATCTTCTTCTGCAACAAAATTGTCTTTGACAAGGGGTTGGTTTCACCTCTTCAAACTATCATCAATTCCCTTCATATCTTGGGCTAAATAATCAATGGACTGCTTCAACATTAGCTCAGAATAAAATTTGATTTATTTAAAACTCCATTGCATGAAGATGGTTTCAAACTAGTCTTCATTGAAATCCTCATCCATGTCTTCAGATTCTTCTTCTGTCTTCTCACTTGCATACTCAAACAACTTGTCAATCGGATATAAAAAATTATAACAGGAACCATATTGGTTCTCTTCTTTTTGTTCTTTTCTGAGAGCCCTCTTTGTTTCTGCAACCAAATTTGTCTCCCTTGCAGATATGAGGTAGTCACCATCATCATCATCATCATCATAGATTGATTGTTCAATTGATTTCAAATCGACATCAACAATATTATCTTCTACTTCAATTGCTTCATTGGCAGCGATAAGTGTAGTAGTTGAAATGCTACTATCATCAAACCTTCTTTCAAGCACTACTCTTGCAGTCACCAAATCATCCACTTGGTTTTGAATGCCAAGTAGGCTTCCTCCTCCAAACGTCAATTCATCAATTTTCTTCTTCTCTTCCATTATTTGAAGGCAATCATCATAAGATAGTGTATCATCATCAAATTCAACTTCAAGATTTCTTACCTATGTTTCAAAGAGGCCAATTTCTACACAATGTTCAACAAAAATCATTGATGTTGATCATTTTCCTTCATTAACAAACACTACTGGAATCATTTCATCAATGCGAGTTGTTGTACTAATAGCTTCACCATAGATTTCTGCAATTTTCTCATGCTCTACTTCACACACAGATGGACCTTTTTTCTCTTCCTTTGGTAGCTCTGCTTCACACACAGATACTCCTTCATTATTTTCCTCTGGTAGCTCTTTTTGAGACACAGATGGTTCATCTAGAGTGGAAACATTGGACAAATTGTTGCTCCCTCTTTAACTTTACTATGTTTTCAGAATACTCCAAACTTCTTTCAAAAATGTTGTTGCAACCTTGTGCAACATAATGTCATCCAAGGCTTGTTGGATGATCTGCAATGCTAATGCATCCCATTCCTGATCATGTAGATTATGATCACAGTCTACAAGACACAAAAAAACAATCTTTCTAACAAACAAACATTCAAAATTTTTACCAGTATACTATGGTAGTAATGGTAGATTCATGCTCATGCTGCTCCAAATATCATCAATTTCCCTCTGTGAGCTCCTCACATACAACTGGAACCTATCCATTTGTCTTTGCTAAATATGCTTCTATTTATTTGTTGTTCTCTCTCGAGATTTGTTTGAGATCTCTTCTGGACTTATTGAGTCCTCTTTGTTGACCCATGACAACGTTTCTTGGTTGTTCATTCACCAATTTGATCACACTTGTGGATCGACCATTCTATCTTGTCACTTGTACACTAAATGACTTGCAGATTTCAGATCCTCAAGTTGACTCTTATGACTCTATTTTATTTTTTTCATGAAGAAAATACATAACCCAAAAAATTGTCGTAGGATCATAGAACTGTAAAAAAAAATTAGATCTACACTAAACTTGAAATTTCCTGACTATCCGAGCACAAGATCTTACAGCGTCAGAACTCCGAGCTAGGTTCTTTATTGACTGTAACGCTTTAATGGAAAAATTGAGCCATGAGATTTCACTTGAGAGCCAATGCTTATTTCTTTTTAACGAAAATAAATATTAATTTCAACAAATCGTTTTGAATCAGCTGTGTCGCGTGATTTTTGATTTCTGATGCACCATCGCCTTGAATACTACTCCTCTCTATTCGTTTGGCGTTGAGAACCTCCAAGAAGAATTGGACAGAATTGGACCTTGTGTAGTCTGTTCGAGGGGACGCGCTGAAAAAAACTTTCGATAGCGACCACCAAAAACTCTTGAGCATTGAAATCAAGATTTGCGCGCGCATATTACTTTCTTCATTGGAGGAGTGGCCTTTGGATTCAAGCACTCACCTTCTTTTCTCTAGTCGAGTTGTGTGCTCAATAGCTCGCTGATCACAATAAAAACAACAGTCGCTCTTTTCTCTTTGAGATTGCTCTAACTCAGCAATCCATGAGTTTGATGGGATCCAGTCCCTTTGGCAGCTCTGGGATCCCTTTAGTTTGGGCGTATTTGGCGGCTTGTGGAGATCGCTTCTACCTCACAAGCTGTTTACACAATCTCGCTTATATTTGGGCTCGACACTGAAAGTTAAAGAATCACTTGCAGAATAACGGATCTGTTGTTTTCTCTTCGGATCCAGAAGACTGCGTGATCTCCTCGGATCTGGAGTGTGCAGGAATTTTCACTCTGCACGCTAGCAAACCGGGTGTCCCACGCGCTAGGAAGACTTATACTCTGCGCGATCTCCCTCACCAAGCTCTGGAATGTGAAGCAAACCTAGTTGAACGCTATTTCGCTGCACTGCGCAACACTCTTTCAAAACCGGAGTGGAAGGTCTGCACTCTTCCTCCTGGGATCGAGCTCCTCTCCAGGCACTGTGGAGAGGCTCACTTCCCGAGCTCTGATTCCATGACAAAACAATGGACTGCGCAACAAGACAAGACACTGCACAGACAATCTATGTACTGCTCGGACGAGACAAGAGACTGTGCATACGATAACAGGAAACAGAGTACACAGGTACCGGAATGTGCAGAGCGGATTTGATTAAGGGAAAAACGACTGAACTAAATAAGCTCCAGCAAATCAAGAATATCAGAACTTGTCAGGAATCCTAACAGACTTGTACAACGGTCAGAATAGTTGGCAGTGTACAGTCACTACTAAGTTGAAATTTACAACTAACTATTCCTTATTTCTTTCTTGGAGCTGAGATGTTGAAAAACAACGCTGAGATATTATCTCCCTGCATGTATACATACATATATAACTACTAGCACATCTGTTAACTCGCGGCTGAGAACATCGAAATGTATCGGCTGAAAATCCGTGCTCTCAATATAAAACGTATGTGGTAATTCTTAATCCGTCTGTTGTAATATGAAACGTTTGGCTGCAAGGTTTAATCCCACTTAATCATTTAAACGTGACATTTACATATCCTTACAGTAATTTTTTAATGTGATTAAGTAAATGTTAAAAAGTAAACATGTTAACGGATGCCTTGATAAATGCAAGAAAGTTATGAATAATAAATCTGACCCATTTATTTTCGAAAATGACTAAGAATATGCCAGCATCTTCAATGCATAGCCATCAAATTAGGGTTTAAGGTTAAATAAGGTTAAAAGATCATTAATTGTGCACATTGTCAATAGGTATACACCTTTAAGCATAATAAATCGAAATATAAAAACCGTGTAGATCCCTGCCTTTAACAGCAAATTACTTTCGCAGCTGCAACCGTTACTTTCCAGCCCACACGGAACATGTTGAACAGTTAATCGACATGTTGAACAGTTAATCGATTTAGTGGAACAGATGACAACAGGAGAAAGCATTCCTTAATACATCTATTATTGCATATTAAATGAAGTCAAAGTCCCAAGGGTCATAATGTATGGGCACTGCACAAGAGTCAAGAATGGTTAAGCTTGGTAAGGCAGGCATTGCTGAAGAAAAGAGCAGGCTTGTTTAGCTTTCAATATTTCAGTGGACTTTATAAATGTCATTTTAAGTATGCATTTTCTGCACTTATCTGCTTGTTTTGAATTGATCACGGATGTAGATTCTTTGTTTGGATTCCAAGTAAAGGTCTCCAACTATGATCCTTATTTTTGCCATTCATTCGGCCAAGGAGAATGTAAGTGATATCACTGTGATTGCAAATTAAATTAAAAGGGTAGCTGCAGATCCTTATTTGTTTTATGCATTAAATAAACGAGTTCTTGAAATGGCGGCTACTTACCGGCTCTGTTGGTTGTTGGTGGTATGGTGCATTAAATGTTTTTGTTATAATACCTTGAAATGGTTTTACAAGAATTAAAAAAAACAAATATTGGAAGGAGTACCTTTATGTGAGGTGGATCAAGTGAATGTTTTGTTTTGGGGTTATTATTTAACCTTATTTATTAAGGGTTCACATTTAGCTTTATTTATTACTCTTCTATATTTAAAAGAATTTTTTATAAGCAGTGGGTATTGGGCGATTTTTTGTGCTAATGGCTAAGATGGAGAGTTTGAAGTTGAAAAGTTCAGCAGTAAAAACAACTTTGAACTTTGGAAGCTTAAAATGCGGGATTTACTAGTGCAATAAGGGTTGCAAAAATAATTTGCAGGCAAGTCAAAGAAACGAACAGCCGTGACTTAATGGGAATGTGGAGATCTGGATGTGAAAGTTCTTAGTACCATTCGTTTATGTCTGGCGGATGAGGTTCTGTTTAATATCGTAGGAGAGGATACAACATTAGGCTTATGAAACAAGTTGGAAAGTCTATATATGATGAAGTCCTTGCCAAGAGAAATCTAATTGAAGAGATGATTGTACATTTTGCAAATGAAAGAAGGTACAAAAGTTGTTGACCATTTAAATACCTTTAATACCCTTATAGTTCAATTGAGTAGTATGGAAGTTAAATTCGAAGATGAGGATAAGGTTATTACACTATTGTGTTTGTTTCCTGAATCTTGGGATAATCTAGTTACCTCCATTAGCTTTAGCTCAACAGATGTTTTAGATTGTGACTCTGTTGTGGGAGATTTGTTGGTTGAGGAGATGAGGATAAATTCTAGTAAAGAAACCTCAACTTCAGAGGGGATGCTAGTCAGAGGTCGAACTAAAGAACAAAATGAGAGAATTTTTTCTCGATCTAAGTCAAGACATAGAAAGGGTAAGGCAAAATGTTGGTACTGTGGAAAAACATGACATCTCAAGAAAGATTGCTGGAAGAGAAGGAAATCTGAGGAAAACTCTACGAAGGAAGAAAATTTGGCTGTAACAAATTCAGGTATGATTGATCAAGTTTTATCTGTTTCTAGTAATTTACAATATCAAGAAGAATGGCAGTTAGATTCAGGTGCCTCCCACCACATGTGTTGACATAGAAATTGGTTCATTTCTTACCAATCTGTTGATGAGGGTGTAGTGTTTATAGGAAATGGTATTCGGTGTAAAATTGTTGGGATTGACAGTATTAGAATCAGTATATTTGATGGTATTGTTAGGGAAATAATGGATGTTAAATATGTACCTGAGCTTAAATCAAATTTGATTTCAATGGGAGTCTTGGATTCTTGTGGATATAAGTATACAGGTCAAGGTGGAGCACTCACAATGTCGAAAGGTAATTTAGCAGTGATGAAGGAAACAAAGGTTGATAACCTTTATAAGTTGGAAGGCAGTACTGAAGTAGCATTTGAAGTAACAAATGTATCTAATTTTTTATGGCAGAAGCATCAAGGTCATAAGAGCAAGAAATAATTGCAGGTACTGGTAAGCGGTAAATCATTTCCAGACTTAAAATCTTTGGTTTTGAATTCTTACTTGTTTTATATCTCTGCAAGTTATGATGATGGTATAAAGGGATGTTGTGTGTGGGATCCTACTTCTCACAAGTTCATCATTGACAGAGATATTGTATGTTTGGAGCAACCAAAAGGGTTGATTCAATATCACAACGGTAAATTTGATTGCATGCTAGATAATTCATTGTATGGCCTATTGGTACCCAGGCAAATATACAATAGGTTTGAATCCTTCGTAGTGAGTCATAATTTTTCAAAGGGTAGGAATGACTATACGGTTTATAGCACATTTATAGTCTTGATGTTCTTTGTTGATGATATGCTCGATGCAAGCTGAAGCATGGATAAAATCAGTAAGAAAATGACTCAGGTGGACATGGCAATTTAGATGAGGGATCAAGGAGTAGCAGAATAAATTATGGGCATGGAAGTACACAGATATGGTAATGGTAAGCTGTGGTTGGAGTTCAGTATGAACATTGTAAAACCAATTTTTATCCCTCTTTCTTTCCATTATATTTTTTCTTCAAGCATAGGGCTTGCCTATAAAGAAGAAAAGGTTATGTCTCGTGTAATTTTAGTAGGAGGTTTGTTGCATGCAATGAAATGGTTAAGACCATATGTTTCACATGCTAATGATGTTGTCAGATACGTGACAGATTCAGTTGTTGCAGTGAAATGGGTGCTTCAACATTTGAGAAGCACAAATGTCACCTATAATGGTTACACTGAGATGGTCCCTGATAATTGTAACGTATATTTTACAGGTGTTTCGGATAGGATGAAATATATCACTAAATATGTCTCACAAAAAAGTTGTGGAAGACATGTTGGAGGTGGAGTGACCCCTCAAGAATTCCAAACTTTGTGCAAGTCACACAGGCGAGATCATGAAACCAGTTTTATTAGAGAAGATGCAATGGTGTTTGGCTTCTCTTGGCTTGTAGAAAAGGTGATGAACAAAAGGAAGGAGAAAGGTCTCAGGTTAATTGTTGTCAAGGTGGCGATTGTTGGGATTTGGTGATAAAAAATTACCAAGAACAGATTTGGATCCCATTATTCTGCGTTGGTTACAAACAAATAGACCAAGTTAGAATATGGATAGGGATTGCATTTATTAATCAGTTTCTTGTGTTAATGTATAAACTCATGTAATCTCGTAGAGACAAAATGACTGAGTGTAAGTGAGCTGATGTAATCTCCATGATCTGAATAATAAGACAATCGATGCCTATGTTTGGTGGACGTAGCCCAACGTTTGGGTGAACCACGTGAAATCCATGTCTTCCTTATATGTGTGATTGTTAATTATCATATGTGAATTGTGTTTTCCACATTTGCAATTCTAACAAAGTTGTTCTTGGTTTAATTAAAAAATGAACAAAAGAAAACTTTGGCTATCTCCTATGCCTTCTGTGGGGTATTCCGATGGGGCCAACCAAGGCCATCACCCTATATGGATGTGGGGTTTGGGTAGTTCTGCATATAAATTGGTTTCATTTATTGGTTATGGTTCCAACACAAAGGTCAAATTCTTGTCTCTGTATGCATTACGGTTTTTTTGCAAACTCACGTGGCGCTACAAGTGTTAGGTGACTCACAAGTTTCTATCAACTGAATCAATGGGAAATAGAAAATAGAGATCATTTAGGCAATTCACAATTTGTTAGCAACTGAGCCAATGGGAAATCGAAAGTGGAGACCATTCTCCTCTAACCTTCGCTAGCTTAGACTAGTCCCCTCGTTCAAGATTTTGACCAGGCGTCCTTCACTCACATTTATCGTGAGTTGAACTAGAAATCACATTAACTCTCGAAGGAAGCATTAGAATACTTCCTAGTCTTCTTTTATGTCCAAGAATTCCTTGGAAAGAATGGAATTTCATTTCTAGTAATACTGTCATGTCATTTTTTTGGTAAGTTGTAATTGTATATGTTTACTCGAAGTGTCAATTTTGGTATTGTATGATCTTGCCTTTTCTTTAAATGGTATGTTTAAAGCCAAGTTGTTATCTAAATATGGTATGGTGAAGGGTAGACATTATCAAAAACCTTTTTTGGTATCCCCAGTGTCCTTGGTTCTGAGACTAAGCTCAATTATGAGACTAAGCCCACTTTTGAGGAGTCCTTGAGAAGTACAACATGCATATTTCTTTTTTGAAATATATTTTTTCATTTGAAAGATAAAATAGTTTCTAATTATATAAATTCAAAATTATTGTAGATTTAATAAAATAAATAATAATAAAATTTTGATAAAATAATAATGAAAATATTTTTAAATATAACATTAATTCAATAATATTTAAAAGAAACAATAACATTTATAAATATATATATATATATATATATATATATATATTATAAATTATATAATTATTAATTAAAATATATAATTTATAAATTAAAATATATATATATTTGAATTTTATAAATTAATTTGTAAGTCAGAATATATACCAAATATCACTTTAAAAATCTAGTTTGTCCATTCAAAGTATATATGAACATATAACCCAGCATATGATCTCATAAATCCTAGAAAAAGATATCAAAGTAAATAAAGCATCCTACTTTATAAGGATACAACTTGAAAACTTGTACCATATCGGCGTGACTCTTCAATTTTGGCATTTCTTTGGCCTAGATTTGTTTACTAAACTTCTGTGGCTATTCATATCCCTTCATACAAGTTGGAATATAAATTTTTATATATTAAAATTTTAAAATAAATTAAAAAATATGAATATTCCAAAAATCTATATATAATTATATATAACTATTGTGTGTTATTTAAAATATATTTATAATATTAAATACTATATATTTAAATAAGGAATATTTATTAATATACTAAATAAATTATTAATTTAATTTCTTTAATATTGTCATCCATGAAACACATGTGACTTTTATCATTTTACAAGTTTTACATGGAGTATAGATTTTACATGAAGTATACATGGAGTATAGGTTTTACATGGAGTCTGAAAAAAAGTAGCACGATGATATCGCATATCCAACGTGTTCAAAAGAAGAGGTTAATTGTTAGGGAATTTCTCTAAGAGATTTGTATTGTTTGGGTTCTAAATATTATTTGTATTTAGGTTATTAAAGGTTACCACGTGGATTTGGTTGATGCACTTTGATTCATCGTTTATTTGATTCTCTCCACGTTGGTGCCATTGGTCGTACTTTGGTTGAAAATTTTCCATTATTGTATGGCTTTGGTTATTTAAAATATATTTATAATATTAAATATATATTTGAAATAAGGAATATTTATTAATATACTAAATAAATTATTAATTTAATTTCTTTAATATTTGATAAATACATGAAACGCATGTGACTTTTATCATTTTACAAGTTTTACATGGAGTATAGATTTTACATGAAGTATACATGGAGTATAGGTTTTACATGGAGTCTGAAAAAAAGTAGCACGATGATATCGCATATCCAACGTGTTCAAAAGAAGAGGTTAATTGTTAGGGAATTTCTCTAAGAGATTTGTATTGTTTGGGTTCTAAATATTATTTGTATTTAGGTTATTAAAGGTTACCACGTGGATTTGGTTGATGCACTTTGATTCATCGTTTATTTGATTCTCTCCACGTTGGTGCCATTGGTCGTACTTTGGTTGAAAATTTTCCATTATTGTATGGCTTTGAGGATCATTCGACTTTAGCTTGGAATAACGGTAATTAGCTAATTCCGAATTAAGTTTTGATATCAGTTTTTCAAATAGACTTTAGCTTGGAATAATTGACTTTAGCCGGGAATAATAGTATTTAGGGAAATATGAATTAGGTTCCGATATCATATTTAGTAGTTGACAATTTCATAACCTGCAATAATAATGAAGACCTCCACATTTGTAGTGGTAGTGACATACACTGTGGTCTTGATTTTTTCTCTTTTTGGCCTTGCAAGGGTGAGAGAAATGATATTTGGCTCGATAATCTACCTAGGATTAGCACCTTGAAAGAGTCAAACTACTTGGGCTCTTCTTAGCACTTGTCAACTGGAGTGATGGATGAATTCTGATATGATTATGGAGCTATGGCTCTTTTTTTTCCGACTTCTTGGTTTCAATGGCATGTATGGGTTATCCTAAGTCTATATGCAATGTCTCTTATTAATGTCTAACATCTACTTTTTATGGAAGTTTTAGGTGTCGCTATGAGAGGGTTGGTGTTAACTGTATTTCTACTCAGGGTTAGGGTTATGTCTAGTATTTCTAAGTTTTCTTGAGTAATGATACTATGTTTCATTTCGTTCTTGTGGTTTTCTCTCTCTCTCTATATATATAAAGTTTGAGTATATATATACATATACTTGACTCTATGCATGTTTTTCTTCTAGTTATGTAATAATTTTGAAATATATTGAGTACAATGATAGAAAATTGATCATGTCATAGAGTTTCATACTGAGCATAAAATTGTTGGACACACCAACCACACTTAGAGGGGGAGGAGGGGCTGAATTAGTGTGTGGACTTTCACAACTTTTTCTCACTTCAAGGTAGCAACTATTTCAAAACATAATATTACACATCATCATTGTAAGATTGTATGTAGCCATTCATCAAAGACATCCATCAATAATTAAGAGCAATCAATTCATAAGCACAATGAACACAAGAGACACCATATGTTCGTATAAGATTTTGTATTATTTTCTATATGTGCCTACAATCACGAGGGTTTTATCAGCACCAACTGAGGTAAGGAGCGTTGACTCCAAGGAGAGCACCATCTCTCGAGCAAGACTCATCCTTCTGCAAGACTCAGCATATTGATAGAATGCAATCTATCCAACTAGAATTGATCTAGTAGTACAACCAACCAAATACATGTCATCCAGATAATGAATCTACTCTAGCTCATTATCATAGGTCCACAACAAATTCTCATCACCAAACTTCATCTTACCTTGAATTTCACCATTCTTCACTTCATCTTCTCTTTGAAATTCACACCTTCTTCCCTTCATCTTCTCTTTGAAATTCACACCTTGTTGTGCCAAAGTATCATCATACCAGAAATCATCGATCTCAAGTGAAGATCCACTTATTCACCCACTCACACACTTTTCAAATGAACTAAGCATCGTTGTATTTATACTCTTTCATGCTCAACTCTAATTTAGGTTTAGGGTCGACTTGTGCCAGAAGTTACACCTAACTTTCCCACTTACAACAACTTTGGTACCAATGCATAACCACTATTGACCACCATTCCGGGTCTTCAACCTTAAACCTAGCATACCGCCTATCACCGGAAAGGGCACGGTGAGTTCTAACCTTCATATGCTTTCAACAACCATCTAACCTATTTTTAATCAATTTATCACAAGTATGGATCGATTTCCTTTGTTTATGTGAATGTTGCAGAAAATGAAATATGTAGAGGCGCTTCCTTCAAACCATTTACATGTGACCATTTGCGCAAAACTTGGGGATTATTAATTTAAACGATGTTCCCAGTGCCTCATGGCTTATGTGTTCATAACCCATGACCAGGGTCTGAAACCTAGTCCTATGGTACTTCGTCCTTCGAGACTTTCGCCCCTTGTAATCGATCATTCTTCCCGGAGTAAATATCATCGAAGTAGATCAGATGGTCGATATGTGTTCTTCCATTAGATGGACGATCTTGACTTGTCCAGAGGTTTCAAACAAATTGACAACCATGACTTAATATGCATTTGAGTGGACGGTTTTCATTTCTTTCCAGACTTCGAGACTCTGGGGCTTCAAAGGTCAAGGTAATTCCTGCTCCAATTTCCACCGGAGTTGGTCAACATCGAAGTGGTAAACATGGGAGTTCTTACATTAAATTTTCATTACATTTTGATCTAACCGTCATATGAGAATACAGAGTATCTTAGATCAATGAACAATGTTAGTTCGTGACTTCACGCTTCGGTGCTTCAGAAAATTGCTGGTGGTAGACATTGGTTTCCCCCGAAGGACATAATCCCAGAGTGATGTAACTTGTTGACCTCACTGTTGACTTGGCACTGGCCGAGTGGCTGGCATGTGTCACTTATATTTTTGAATGACGTATACCTAAAGTGTCATTTGGACCTAGACACTTGTCCTTGCTGACGTCGATCTCCTGATATGTCACATGTCCTCCTATTGGATATAACGATCGTAAGTTCATATGAATCCTTGATCCAACGACTGTAACCAGTTCTTAGATCAATGGTCGAGATTCATTTCGACCTTCGGGACTTCGGGCCTTTGCAATCATTCAACCTTCCAGAGAAAATTCCACCAAAGTGCTTATCAACACTTCCCTGTTCTTATAGCTTTTCATAAGTCCATGACCTAGGACCATGGGCTTAGGCACAAAGGATCTTCACTCTTCGGGTATTCAGCTATTCGTGACTTTGAGGCTCTATGATACTTGAACTCTTAGAATTTCAATACCTCCGGAGTGTTTACCTATCGAATATGTCATAAAGCTATGCTGACAACTTGTTGTCAATTGTTAATACTTCTTACGCTATCCTTCCATCATTTTAATCCAATGGGTAGGACTTAACCAACAGTTGAGATGGATGGCCATGATTTATTCGTTGATCTGTATCTTGGATCGATGACTGTGCTTAAATCATCATGGAGATCTATGATCAGGGATGATTGCGGAGTCCCAACTAACATGACCTTTAAAACAACCATCATTTTTCACAATGGAATATGCACGTTGGTAGATGAACCAATGTATATCGTCGATTTTTTGATGGATGAGAATCGACGATCATCGTGGATTACGAACCAAAATCTATGTGGAGGTTAACTCATCCTTTGAATCCCGCAATGGCTCACTGCCATCGATTTTCCTTCACTGAGTTCTGATGGTCTTGAATTTATGGGATTTTGATTCAAAGGTCTTCCTCTGCAAATCCCAGATATGATGGTCTTGGACTATCTTGGATATTCAATAGATGGCCATGATTCTCCTCTCCTTTACACAGGTTTCCTCTATGATCCAATGATCTAAATTTGTCCCAAAAACTACATTAGAGGACAATATTCCTCCTTGATTCAATGGTTGTGATTTATCCCAAGATAAAAAATAAACGACTCCTATGCATCATTTCTTCTAAGCTTTGATTTTATACTGGGTTTTTCTATACCCCATTGACATCAATGACAATATGTCCAACAATGTCCCCCTTTGTCATTGATGGAAACACACCAACTTTGTACATAAAATCCTTATGTGATGATGCTTCTCTCCTCTGAAGTTACTCTCCCCCTTTGAAATCAATGGAAAGGGGTTCCTCCCCCTATGATCAACCTTTTTATGTCTATGTGTTGTTGACCAATCTATTGAACCTCGTGTAACACCCCTTGCAATCATGCTCTGTTTGAATTGGATGACTCCCCCTGTCGATTTTATCTCTCTACCTTTGACTACTCTCCCCATTTGTTTTTAAGGGTTATCTCTTCCTAATGGGTTATCTCCACATGTCGTCTCTACAATATTCCATGTACACCAATGTATACTACATACAATATTCACTGTAGATATTGCTGCTCTACTGGAACACTACACAAACGATCCTTGGACTTGTCCATTGCTTCTCATTGATCTCTGATCATATGTATCCATCTCTATCCATGATGCTTCTCTACTCTACAATGCTTTAAATTCATCTAAGATAATTTAATACTCTTCTTTCCGCATGAAAAAAATTATTTGTGCAACAATTAACTCCACTCATGTTCACATGTTTAGTCTTTGTTATCCACATCTATGAGTGTCCTGGTTTCTCAGTGTTTGTTACCTGATCTTCTATTTTTGCAACTTCATTTTTCTTCCATGTTTCATTTAATCTTATTGCCGTATTGTATGTATCATTTCTCATTGACTCTCTCCTTGAGTTCCAACAGTCTTGAGATTTGTGGCCAAATCCAGCACAACTATAGCATCTCATAGTGCGACAATGTGCAATAATATGTCCAACACGATTGCATTTCCAACATATTACATTGTTGTTGAATATACCAACATATTTTCTTCCATGATGCCTACAATCAAAGTATCTATGACTGTATTTATTACAAGAGAAACAATGCCCATTAGAAACACTTTCATACCTGTCCCTTTGACTCATCCTTGAAGGTGTTTATCTTTTAAACTTGCTTTGAGGTGTATGAGTAGCTTCTTGATGTCTTCCTTCATATGATCTTCTGAATATTGTAGTGTTTATTTCATTCTTTGAACATGAGGGACCTGCATCTGACCCGTTTTCACCTTTTAGAAATGAAGGACCCGCATCAAGCTTCATAGGACTAGCTTCTTGATTGTTGTATCCAAAACCGGATTTATCATTTGGTGATATTTGACTATACAACATCTCATCTAAGATCATAGATTTGTTCAAGAACTTGACATGGGTGTTTGACTTCTCAAATTTCTTTCTAAGATTCACAACTTCTGCTTCCATCTTATGACATGACTCTTCCCTTTTGTTCAACTGGTTTCTCACTACCTCCTCTCTTAATTTGGGTTCTTCAAGTTGGGTCTTTAGATTTACATTACTTTCTCTTAGTTCTTTTAGATCTGCAAGGTTTCTTCTAAGCTTATCATCTTCCTTATTCTTTTCTTTTGCTTGACTAATTTCATTCTTCAATCTCTCAATCTCCTCTTCTTTCTCTTCTAACTGAATATCTTTCTCAGATATGACCTTTTTATTGTCTTTGAACATTTCCTTTATTTCGAAGATATGCTTTTGATTTCTAAGGTCATCATCTTCCTTCTTCTTTTCTTTTTCTTGGCTGATTTCATTTTTCAATCTCTTGATCTCCTCTTCTTTTTATTCTAACTGAATATCTTTCTCATATATGACCTTTTCATTGTCTTTGAGCATTTTCTTTATTTCTAAAATATTCTTTTGATTCTTTTCAAGAAATTCTTTAGTGTACTCATAAACATAGCTATAGTTTGAATAACTATGGTCATAGTTGTATTCAACAAAACACCAATCAAATTTATGTTTAATCTTTGATAGTTCTTCTTCTACACTTTCCATGGGATAAATGCTAAGATAACTTTCTTCTATTGTATCTGAATCTTCTTCTTTACTTCCAGGGGAAAATTCAATATCAACATTATTGCAATTGAAAGATTGTGGAGAGTCTTTACCTTTATTGATGGTCAATTTTTCCTTCTCATCCTTGATAGGTATGTCTTTTGTGTATTATCTTTTGATTTGATACACATTCTCTAACGTCAGCCACAAGTCCTTGGAAGATGTTTATAGTCCCATGCTTGCTTTGACGATATCTGATAGTCCATTGAGAAGAATCTTCAATGTCGCTTCATTGTTCTTCATTACTCGTATTTGAATTGCAAACTTGGATAGATTCTTCGAGGAAATGGGTCCAAAAATACCTGCTCCTTTTGATATAAAATATTATTTGATTTTTACTCTCCATCCCGAATAATCTGTCTCATCAAAGAATGGAACCTCATATGTAGAGGTCACTGCTTGACCATCCATATGTGTGTCCATGGATATCCTTCAAGTTTGCTAGGCTTATAGTGAAGGCCTGCTC
>SNQJ01S0009334.1:96104-114913 GCA_010110895.2 Picea sitchensis
TGCACACTCAGGAAACCTCATCATAATATCTGTTAATGATATAAATCAGTATAAATAACATATCAAAATTTCAGCATTTAATTATAGCATAAAGTTTAATTCATGAACCAAATCAGATAATCATAAAGTACCATGTTTAGTGATATCACTTGTACTCAAGTGTCCTCAAAGAATAATATGTGTTATGAAAATGTGGTCAGTGAAAATTTCCATGTTACATACACACCCTCTTGTTTTAAAATTTGTCTCGAAGTTTGTACGGTCTAATAATGAAGGAAATAATATGGTTGATACTAATCTATTTATCAAACTTTCAAACTAAATATGGAAATTGTTGATGCATATCATGTGCATCCTCCCAAGTGGAAGAATGTAGACTATAACTATCCCACTAGAATTTGACTTGATAAACCATTCGACGTAGTATCTGTCGAGTGCAATGGTCCAGTACGCATATTAACTATACTATGAGAGAACACTTGTCTGATACCTGCAATGAAATCATATCAATAACATGTGATGGATCTGATATATAAAGAGGTAAACTAAAACATGAAACACATCATGCATACGCCTTAAAGAATCAGGTAAGGCTAGTCGGTAAGCCATGGGTCCTTTCTTTTCTATAACCTCGAAAGGTCCCACAAAACTTAGAGAGAGTTTAACACCCTTTCCAAAATTAATCGAACTCTTATGTGAATTCACCCACAAAAACACTTTATCACCAACCTCATAACTACGGTATATATGATGCACATCCGCATAACCCTTTTGTCAGTCTTGCGCTTCCTGGTTCACACCTGATCTTCCATTTGTTGGATTACTTCTGGTCCCACTAGGACCATATCCTCTAGTTGATCCCAACTCAAAGGTGTCTGACATGGTCGTACGTATAGAAACTCAAAAGTTGCCACCTTTATTGAACTCTGATAAGTTTTGTTGTACGCAAATTATACAAATGGTAAAAATTATTCCCATCATTTTTGTTGATCCATCACATAAATTCAAATCATATCTTCTAAAATTTGATTCGTTCTTTCATTTTTTCCATCTGTTTCAGGGTGATATGTTGTATTGAAATTTAATTGCATTCCCAAAGCCTCTTGGAAACTATTCAAAAAATGTTCAGTGAACACCTATCATCGATCATATATTATCTTTCTCGGTACACCATGCAATCTCAGAATTTCATTATCAAAAATTTTATCTATGTTAGGTGCTTGATATGTCGTGTGAACTGGGATAAAATGTGTAGTCTTCATCAATGCGTCAAAAAATACAAAAATAGAATTATGTCTCCTTGTCGCTAATGGAAATCCAACAATAAAATCCATCGATATGACTTCCCATTTCGATTCAGGAATTACACGTGGCTGTAATAATCCCGCTGGATGTCTTTGCTTGGCCTTCACTTGTTCACGTTCAAGACATCTCTCCACATAGTTAAATATATTATATTTCATTTCCTTCCAAAAGAATAGCAGTTTAATATCTTCCTTCATTTTCGTGACTCTAGGATGAGCCATATACACTACTTGATGAGCTTTGTTTAAAATTAAATTTCTCAATTTTTCATTTGGTGGTACATAAATTATTCCATTATATGTTAGTATCACATCACTTTCCAAGGATTATCCCTCATATCTTGGCACCATCATGGTATCATGTCTGATATTGTCTTTTAATTCCTTGTATCAATCATCATCAATCTGTAATGCTGAAATATTTTCTCAAAGATTTGTCTTTAGGGGTATTACTAAAAATATGTGGGGTCTCCGACTCAATCCATTTGCTACTCTATCAATTGTTCCTTTAATGTACATGATCTCAAAATCATACTCACTTAAAATTTCTGGACAATGTCTTTGTTGCGTGTTCAAGTCACTCTGAGTAAAAATGTGTTGCAATCCACTATGATCAGTTTTCAACTCCAATTTATGTCCAATAAGGTAGTGTCTCCAATATCGTAAGGCATAAACAATTTCTAATAATTCCAAATCATTTTTTGCGTAATTCTCTTCATGTCTTCTTAGTTTCCTTGAAATATATGTCATAACTCGACCAAGAATTCCTTTTCCATGTCCGAAACCTTCAGTATCGGTGTTCTTGTTAATAATTATTTAATATTTTAAAATGCTTCAGTGCAATTTTATTGCCATACGAATTTATTATTCTTCTTTTGCAGTTCTATAATTGGATTCACTATTTTTGAAAAACCTTCGACCAAACATCTATAGTAACCTGCTAGTCCCATAAAACTATGTAATTCTTGTATTTTTTTTGGTGTTTTCCATTCCATAATAGCCTATACCTTCGATGGATCCATAGTGATACCTTCTCCATAGATAATGTGTCCCAAATAGTGAATCTTCATCTGATAAAAAGAACATTTTGACAACTTTCAGTACAACTTGTTCTCTTTTAAGTACTGTAAACTAATCTCAGATGTTCGCCGTGCTCCTCTTTCATCTGAGAGTAAATTAATATATCATCAATAAATACATTTACAAAATTGTCCAAGTACTCGCGAAATAACCTATTCATTAAAATCATGAATACAATCAGGTCATCTTTCAAATAAAATGCTATTACAGTAAATTTGTAATGTCCAAATCTTGTCTTAAACACTATTTTAGGAATTTCTTCCTCCTTGATTTGAAACTGGTGATACCCCGATCTCAAATCCATATTTGAAAACATTTTCTTTCCCTTCATTTGATCAAATAATTCATCAATTCTCGATAATGGGTCTTGATTCTTGATCGTGGCTTTGTTTAGTTGACGATAATCAATGCAAATCCTCCATGATCCGTCCTTCTTTCTTACAAAAAATACATGTGCACCACGTGGTGATACACTCAGAAGTATAAGCCCCAAGTCTAATAAATCCTTCAATTGTATCTTTAACTCTTACAATTCAGGTGTCAACATCTGATATGTCATTCTATAAATTGGTTTTGTTCTAGGTTTTAGATCTATAGTAAATTCCAATCCTCTTTTCGGCGGTAAACCTATTAGTTCCTCAAGAAAAACATCAGCAAAACATCGATACTACTGGAAATTCTTCCAATATTTCCACATCACCCATTTTGTTAAAATATAATATGGACTACATCTTACATCCCTTGCGAATATTTTTCTTCAATTGTAGAGAAGTAATAAATCTTAGCGATACTGCTTGGTTTCTTCCTAAAATTACTCTATTATGTCCCAAATGATCAATTAAGGTTAATATTTTCATCTTACAGTTAAATATCACATCGTGTGATTCTAACCAATCCATTCCAATCACAATGTCATAGGATCCTAAGGTTGTTGCAAAAAGTTTTACACTTGTGATGAATTCACCTAAATTAATTTTACAATCTCTAACCTTAAATCGAAATTTTTGCTTGCCTCTAGATGCCAATTCTACATATATAAACTCATCTTGTTTGACTTCCTTCACCTTAATTATTTTGAGTGCAGCACTAGAAATGAAACTCTTAGTAGCTCCTGGATCTAAAATTGTACCAAAATGTTGATCTAATATCATAGTTGAAGTCTCAATCACTGTAGACTTATGCTCATCCTGGTGGTTATTCACCACTTCATGAATCCTATGGGAATTTCCGAGATATCATACTGTATTTTTTCCCGTCGATCCAGAATTTATATCCCTTTCAATAGGAGAATCTCTCTGATAGTGGGGTTCTCCACAAGTCCAACATCTGTTTTTAAGGTTGGTGCTCCTAGATCCAGAGGAAGAATCTATTGGTCTAGGGTTCAGAGGTCTTGATATGTTCTACAAAATAGATCTATACCGATTCTACTACTAAGGATGACGTGACGACTATTTTTGTGGTTCTCTATACAGAGTCCTTTGATTGGTAACATGTATTCATGCTGTAGAAAATACAGGCAATCTACATGTATCACGTTGCCTAGAAGTCTGTCTAATGGGTGTCTTTTGTTGTGGTGCTCTAAGTTATTTTGGTCCTATCTTCCTAGAAGGAGTCCTACCATTACACCCGCTATTCAAATCTTCTTCAACAATAAAATATTTATGTAATGCATCATGCAAAGTATGAGGAATCAAGATCCTCACTTTGGCATGAATGTTGTAGTTGAGGCAAAAAAAAAAACTTATTCACTTTTAACTTTTCAGTGTTCAGATATAGAGCATATATTAGCAACTCCATAAACCTAGCCTCATACTCAGGTAATGTACGAATACCTTGTCATAAATAATTGAATTCATTAAAGTGACGCTCAATGAACTCATCAGATATGTACCTCTCTCATAATCATTCCTCGAACAATTCCGAAGACATGTCTTCAATGTCCATATTCAACCATGGCAAGAGTTTCATCTAACAAAGGATCACACTCCCTTTCATATGGAATACCTCCATATGGACCTTCATGTTGGACGTATAATCGTGCAATGAAAAACACATTTACATATTCTTCAACCAATATTTGGCGGCTAAACCATTCGTTGAACCCCGGAAATGGAAAAAATTTACCTTCTCGAGTTCTCTATGAACACTACCATTAACAACAAGAGGGAACTATGAACCCTCATTGGGTATAGACTCCCTTCCCTCATCACGATCAAGGATATTTATCAGTGCCTCTAAAATCTTTTGAAAATACCTCATCATTCCCATGACATCGCCCACTTTGACTTGATATTTCTCGGTAGTTTTCTCTTCTCCCTGTGGAGGAGATCCCTCGGGTGTAGATGTACTCAAAGGAAGAAAAACCCTTCCTCTCGCACCCCGACGTCTACTCATCATTAGTCCTCTAACCATGATAGCTTCCATAAAAAAAAATCTATTTATAGTAGCAATACATATTTAATTAAATATAAAGCAATGGAAGTCGTAATTAGTCCGGTGTCATAGAGTGGAACCTTTCTCTGATACCATATGTAAAGACCCTCTATATATTGTACATCCATGAGTCAGCGAATACAAAGAATTTATTTAAAACAATAATCATAAGGTAACTTTGTCATTTAATACAACAACTTTCAAGGATCATTTAAAATTACTAACTAATATAACGATTGTGCCAACAACAAAATTTAATCACAAAAATATATTCTAGATGAAATAATACTAATTTTCCAAGAATGCTCATAGGGACACAATATGGAGAAAAATTGCAATTGTCTTATCTCCTTACTTAAGTGGCACAAAAACACACTTATTGTGTATGATTTATATAAATGCAAAGAGGATACATTACTTTCCAATCAAATTACAAGCCATTCAACTATATTGTATAGATTTAAACTCAAATAATACAAACATATAAGAAAATCAATTTAATTATTGTAATATTCTACATTGATGAAATATCACTATCATTGATATGATTCATCTATTAATTATATCCATCATTTAATGATGTGGAGAAATAATGCTCAACTCGATTAAGAATCCTTCATACGTCAAATTTAATTCATTCTAATTAAGAGTACATTTTATCGCACAAGTTGTAATTTGGTCAAAGCCCGACCCAACCACTAAATTGTGACAACTAAGAGGTCACCTACCCACTGTAACCTCAAGTTGGTGTCCCTATCACTTTAGAGGTGAGGTAGTCACCTCATGGGGGGAATCTTGGTGACCCTAGGGGGATGATATGAATATGGAGGAAAGATGGAGATGAACTCCCTATAGTTCAAATGTAAATTATATGAAAGGGTTTAAATGAAGTCTTGGGAAGGTCCAAGGGTTGGCAAGTAAGTTGTGTGACTTTCCATGTGTGAATACCTTCCCGAGACACAAGGAAAACCAAGCATATAGTGTAATATGTTAGTTGGAAAAGGAAGTTAAGATTGTTGTCCTTAATTTGCAGAAACAATAAATGATTTATATCAGATCAATAAAGATAACAAGGTCTACAAACTAAGTTCTAAGTATGTGATAAATAAAAAAGAGATAAAGCTAGTGGACGCTAGCTCAAATCACCAATGATTAAGAAATAACTTTAGCACAAATAGAAAGGCTGAAATAAAATATTACTGCAGAGATATTATCATCCTTATGGATGTATAAAAATTTTACAACAGAGTTAAAATCAACCAATGAAATTGGTAAAGAAACCACCCAACAATTTCCTTAAACCAAATAGAAGAACTTGACAAACTTCTAGCAAATTATGATGGTTAAATCACAAGTTATAAGTGGTTTTATATTAGGGTTTCTACAGTCAAGTTATCATCCTTATTTTTGTAGAAAATGAAGCCCTATATCAGAAAAATTATTCAACAAAAATCACTTTTAAATGGCTCAAAGGATGCAACTCGGTTAGTAGAGGGTTAGGGAAGAAATTTAGGCCTAGTCTAGGGTTAGATTAGGAGCTAGTTAGGGTTAGTTACCTAGGGTTAATGCATCCATAATGGATGTATGTTAGTGTCTATTACAAAATCATTTTGTTAGTTGTTTAAATGGGATTCCTCAATGATGGAAGAGATCCAAAGGCTCAAGAAACACTTTCCCAAAGAGAGAGACTTAAAACTTGTAAAATCATGTTTTCTAAGGCAATAATTTCTTTCCCCAATGCAATAAATAAATTAATAGTTATATTAATAATTGGGTTAATGGGGTGATGCAAATAAAGATCTATAGAATATACCTCCTTGACGTTGTAAATCCTCTTACTCCCCAAGGCAAGTTTCTCTATCTAGGGTTTAAGTTAAGAGGGTGTATTCCATTATACTTTTCTTATAAAACCCTTGTTTAACCAATAACATGTAGCATAGAATGATGAAGAATAATGTGGGGGTGTATTCCCTTATACTTCCAACCTATCTCTTAGAAAAATAAACGTGACTTGAAACAAATGATAGCATGAAAGTAAATACCATACCAATTCAAGGAAAATGTTAAGATAATCCACCACAATAGAAAGAGAGAAGCCTTCCAAGGCTATAACATCACTTCCATCAACCATACATCAAGATATAACCATAAAAAATACAACACGAGTGACTATTTTCCAAAGGGAGTAAAAATTTCAGACCAAGTTCTTCTCACAAGAGGGGGATTTATTTTAAAATATGATCCTATGATCTCTTATTTATACAAAATGTCACTAAGGTGACTTGTCAACATAATTAGGGGTAAACCACAAGACTAGGGGTCAAACAACCTAATATTTCCCCATTAACAAAATAATATTAAACAATTCATCTAAAATTCACATTTTCACATTAGAGAACCCTAATTTTGGAAGGACGTCACCCCTTTAGGGGACGTTTTGGCATTTGGAGAAACTCATTGGTGTAGGAGGAGGGTGGATATCCTTTACAAATCCAAATTTAAAGTATCCAAGTTTCTTCCTTCATGGTCAAAGCCCATTTCTCCTCAAAACGTCCAAGTGATGATGCATCAACCACACCACCAAACCCTAACCCCCTAGGTGATGTCATGTGTCTAGAAGTGACGTTTTTCCTCTCCTAGGAAAAATATTTGGCATGTCATGGATAGGTTATTTCATCCAAGTTAGATTTAAGGCCTTCCAAGTTTGATCTTTGTCATCCGACATGTAGGCTCTTGGCGTCCACCTGTGGGATTCAAGCCCCATGGAAGACCAAGCTAGGCTTGTTCTTCCAAAATTGTCCACCAACTAGTTCTTGCAAAGAAAAATGATCACAGCCTCTAAGGATATCAAGTCATAACATCATTATTAGTGAATCCCATGAACAAATGAGCCACCTAAGCATGTGCATCAAATATCACTATATCAAACAATTACTTGCTCAAAAACATTTTGAGACTTGTCAATATTGAATATTGGAGGGTTGAAGAGGTGTCCTATTGGGTATACATTTCCCTATGTCAAGGAGAGTTTCCAAGAGATATTTGTCTAATACATGTAAAGTTGGTGAAGTGGTTAGGGTGAAGACTCAATGGGCATAGGTATCATGACATATAAGAGGTCCTAGTGTCTCATTCACGGGTTCCTTTGTAGAGGGTGTATGGTACTTTCGTACACAATGCACTTTTTCCAAGGCCATTATTTTTCCATTCTTCATTCTTCATTCTTTCATAATTTTAGGGAAAGGTTGAAGGCCACTGCCCTGGTGTAGTGTCTAGAAAACAACAATGTTACCCACAAACACCTAGTGGAAATGAGAATGTTGGCTCATGATGAGACCCCCTTTCTCTCATCCATGCAACTGAGATACATTACCCTAGCTTGGTGACCAGATGATGGTACCCTAAATTTTCATGGACATGATAGTTCGCCTCGTGATGAGATCTCTTATCCTCCAACTAACCTTTTAAACATTCTTAATCATATTTTATTGTGGGTACCCATTTTATAAAAGATAAGTGTTTCATTGCTTTCTTGGGTGATCCCTGGGAGAATTATATAGAATGTTCATAAATAGGATTTTATATTTTACCCAACATCAATCCCTCTAGGCCTTCAATCCCTTCTTCCCATAGAATGAGGGACAACCCATTCTTGGGTCAAAACAACCTAAAATCCCAAGAGATAAGTAAATGGGGAGAAATAGTGATGGAAATTAGTAAGTATGGTCATGAACGATACGATATATCTTCAAGGGAGTTCCTAGCACAAAAATCATCCCCAATGAAGACAATTTACTAGGGAACAATGTCAACCACCAAGGTGAAGTAGGGAAAAAGGCACAATCTCCAAGCATATATCATGAAATCTATAACAATCTAAGATACAACATACTCAAATGGCTTAAATATTGAAATGATGTTCACCATAATATTGACTTGTACCTCATGGATCAAGGCCCATTGTCTTCCAGAAGCCAGTTGATGTGGTGGATGTCATCTGAAAATATGTGACCTATGTGGTGGTAAGAAGGATCTTCGTCTATGAAAAAATATATTTTTGGTCATGTAGTCTCTCGAAACTCCATATATATAACCTGAGGGCCTCGAGACATGATCTCCCTAGTTATCCACAAAATGGGGATAACATCTGGCTCCTACTTGGGGACATGTGCTCGTCATAGAGTGTATGAGAACCACAAAATATCCTAGTAGACATGTTCTTGCCAAAAAATTAGACAAAGGGATAGAGAATCTAGGGTGGTTCTATCATCCTTCATCCATATATATATAAATCCAANTATTGGTAGTGGCATCCTCCTCCCTTCCATCATGGATAAGTAGAAAGAGTTTGTCCCAGATATTTCCTCTATTTTGTAGGGGCCTAACCAAAGAATGCTAAACTTTTCATGCATCCTCAGTTTCTCTCTTCTTTTGTCCCACAATAGGACTTGATCACCTTCCTTGAAGTCTCTTTCTCTCACCTTCCTGTCAAAAGTTACTTTTACTTTTTCTTAATTCCTTTCCATTTGATCAAAGAACATTCTTTGAGTTTCATCCAATTCCATGAGCTAATCGATTCTGCCTTGCAATGCTTCTTTATATGTATTGAATTGTTGGGATATTTGCAATGCTGCAATTTGGATATTTATAGGTAAGCGAGCTTCCCCACCATACACCAACTCAAAAGGAGTATTTCCAATGGAATTATTGGTAGCCATGCAGTTATCCCACAAGGCGTACTTAATTTTTCTATCCCAACTATTCTGGTTTTCTCCGAAAATCTTTTTCACAATGTTCATAATGTTTTTGTTGTTGGATTTCACTAAACTATTCCCTTGAGGATAATAATTTGAATAATGTAATAAAAAAATCCCATACTTGAAGAAAAACTCATCCAGCGCTATTGAGCTAAATTATTTGGTGTTGTCAGTGGTTGTCTTAGCAGGGACACCAAATCTAGTCATAATCCTTTCCTCAAGAAATTTCACCATGACTTCTTATGTTTCTTTGTTTGTTGGGACAACTTCCACCCACCTAGAGAAGTAATTGGTGGTAGTCAAAATCCATCAATATCCGTTACTAGAATCGTCTTTGAATCACCAATGAATCCAATCCCCATTGTTGAAAGGGTGCTTCCACAATCATTTTTATTAAGCAGAAGGGAAGGAAGGCGTTGCTTGTCAATAAAGAATTGACATGGTTAAAAAGATCTAACATATCGATTTGTTTCAGAGAATATAGTAGTCCAGTATTATCCTTCTCTCAAAATATTATGGGCAGTTGTGTGTGCCACAAAATGGCCTCCACAATTTCCTACATGGAGTTAGTTCATTAACTTATCAACTTCGTCTTTATAAACATATCTAAGTATTACCCCATCTGGTTTCCTCCACCTAACACCATTTTATATTAGGAAATACTTCATAGCTTTGAGGCTCAGGGGTCTTCTCTTATGTTCCACCAAATGATCAAGGCATGTGAGGTTTTTCAAGTAATAAATGATATATTCATACCATTCGTTATTTTCAATCTCACTTATGACCCTGTTGACTTGTTCCTTTTCTCCTACCTCAATGGCCTCTTGATTGATTTTTTTCATTATTTTTTCCAGCCCTTGTCCTTTAAATATCTTGGTTGGCTTGATATCCAAATCATATTCCTGTATTTGTGAGACCCACTGATCTAGATTTTATGAGCATAAAGAAATTAATACAGATTATTAACGAGTGCTTAACATAGAATAGAAAAGATACAATAAAAATGGTTTTCTATTCAATAATGAAATAAGATGAAATTGTAAAATGCAGCAGAAATAAGCTTGCTGGAACGGTGGCGGCTTATCTCCGAGAAGAGATGTGATGGTTGTGCTCATTCACAAGAAGATGATTACAATGAGGCTCTAAATTCCTTTTTACAATAAGCAGGAAGGCCAAAAACCATGGACATCAAAAAACCTAACCCTAGGAGATGAAGTGACAAAAGTCATGTGGGCCCCCTTTGGGTAACTTAGTACATCAACTTCCCGGGGTCGTAACTTTTGCATACGATCTTCATTTTAGGCATATGATATCCCGTTGGAAAGGTATAGTTGAAGAGATTCATTTTATGCACAATATCAAAGGAAATTTCATATTAAAATCCTTTTTTTCCCAAAAAAACATCATTTAGGGCCTCAAAACGGCTCCGAAAGTGAAAATTGCTAAAAATAGTAAATTACCAAAATTGCCAGAAAACCATTTTGAGCTAGTTGGAAAAGGTGGGTGGCCACCGATATCGAACTAGATAAATCCTCCCTCCTTAGGAATAAATGTTATCCATTTCATTGAGCTCCCCCATTAGATGAGGAAATTTTCGCTGAATTTGGCCCCGGGTGAGCCACTTGCCTTGGTGCAGGAGTTGCCCTTCTTTGACGACTAGATAAAGCTGGATCCTTTGCTGTCAATTTCCCTTGATCTATGTGTCCAAAATATGATCATTGGATTCCTATTGTATGCAATCAAGGTTGAGCCCTGTTGGTGTCAGTTGTTCTACTACTTCTGAGGTGTCCAATAATGGTGGGAAATAAGGGTGAAGGAGATCAACATTGAACACTGGGTGTAGGCCAAGGAAAGGAGGAAGTGTGAGCTCAAAACAATTATCCCCCATGGCCTTGGTGATGGTGTACAACCCATAAAGGAGTGGGTGAAGCTTCCAATGGGGTCATGTAAGGTGTTCTTTCTGCAAGTGCAACCAAACTTTGTCGCCCACGTGAAACTTATGTGGCAGCCGATGTTGATCATGGTGTTGTTTGTACTTGTCATTTGACTTCTGTAGGATATCTTGAACCTATTGGTGGATGTGATGGATCCTCTCAATGAAATGGGTGGCTTTTTCAACTTCAGTTGGATCAGTAGATGAGTCAGTCGAGGTGACCGCAAGGGGAAGTGCAACATCTATGGGACCCAATGGTTGGAATCCCAACCCCACCTGAAAGGGGTTGTGGTTGGTTGAGTTATGCAGGGCTCATTTGTAGCTATGATGGACATAGGGAAAGCTCCGATACCATGTGCAAGGGTGCTTTGAGTTATACATGAAAAGGATATGCACAATCATTTGATTTACAACCTCGGATTGACCATCTATGTGGGGGTGGAAGGATGTGGATTTGGTGAGCTTGGTGTCCAGCAATGACCAGAGGATCGACTAGAATGTGCTGAGAAATTAACTATCCCAATATAAGACAATGGTTTTTCGGAGTCCAAAATGTACCCAAACTTGTTCAAAGAAGAGCTTGGCAGTGGCCTCTGTTGTGATGCTCTTCTTGCAGGCAACCAGAATCGCCATCTTAGAAAAGCGATTAACAACCACAAAAACATAGTCATTTCTACATATTTGTTGGACTCTTCTTGCAGGCAACAAGAGGTCCGAAATGTAGTCCATTGAGATGGATTCCCATGGCCTATCAGGATTAGGAAGAGGGGTGTACATGCTCTATTTCTTAGTGGTCAGTTTGGCAATAGCGTAGGCAGTGCATGACCTGATATACTTGCTGACCTCCTATCGAAGTTTCAACTAGTAGAAATGTTTTTGTAGAATCACCACTGTCTTTTCAAAGCCGAAGTGGCCTTCCACCCGACTATAGTGGGCTTCCCAGATCATCTTTGCTCACTCTCTTGATGGAACACATATATGTCCTAGATGACACAACAACCCATCCTGAAGATGGAAATTATCGAAAACTACATTTGCACCCAACATTTGGTAGGTGGTGGCGAAGTTTGGGTCTGTCTCATAGATTTGGGGCCATCCAGAGGTCTCATGGCTGCAATAGTCTAGCACCATGGTGAGTGTCATGACTGGTGGTCTTCTGAGGTAATCAACGACATGATTGGTGATTCCTGTTTTATACTTGATATTGAGGTGGAATTGCTGCAAGTATGTGTACCAGTTTTGATGGTGGTTATTCTGCAATTTTCCTTGTGTCTGCATGAAATACAGTGGCTTATGATCAGTGTGGATGACTGTCTCCTTCCGAAGAATGTAATTTCTCCACTGGTGGCAGGATTTTACAATGGAGTAAAATTTCTTTTTCATAAGTAGGGTACTTACAGATAGCATCGGATAATGTCTCACTATGATAGGCCACGGGGTGGCTGTGCTAAGTGAGAACGATGCCCACAAGATAGTCTGAAGCATCTGTATTGATCTCAAAGGGTTGTTGCAAGTCTGGTAGTGAAATTACTAGGGATGATCACAAGCACTTCTTCAAATCATCGAACTCTTTTTGTTGGGACTGGCCCCACGCAAATTTTGCCTTACCACCACCCCTGGTTATTTGGCTGAGGGCCCATGCAATATGGGAGAATCCCACCATGAACCTGCAGTAGAAATTCGCAAGGATTAAGAATCTCTGGAGCTCAGTGAGTGTGGATGGGGCTTCCGAGTCACAGATGAATTGGATCTTGGTTGGATCCACATGTATGCCATGGTGATCAATGATGTAGCCTAGGTAATGGACCCTATTCATGTCGAAGGAGCATTTTTCCAAGTTGTCGTATCGTTTGTGTTGCCGCAGGGTGTGCATAACCTGCTGAATATGCTGCAAGTGTTTGGCCCAAGTCTTGTTGTAAATGAGAATGTCATCCAGATACACCACTACAAAATTATTGGTGAATGTTCGTAGGATATTGTCCATCATATTCATGAAAGTGGCTGGAGCATTTGTCAAACCAAAGGGCATGACCAACCATTCAAAAAGGCCTTCCTTTGACTTGAAGACGTTCTTCCATACATATGTTTGTTCTATCGGGACCTGGTGGTAGCCAGACTTTAGATCAATATTAGTGAAGTATTTGGCCCACATGAGTTGATCAAGGAGGTTGTCGATTCAAGGAATTGGGTACCAATTTATGACTGTGATTTTATTCAGAGCCTGGTAATCAATGCAGAGTTTCCAGGTTCCATATTTCTTCTGTACCAACACGATTAGGCTCCCGCAAGATGATGAGTTGGGACGGATGTGCCCCTTGTGGAGTAGTTCTTGGATTTTCTGCTTGATATCCTCATTCTCTAACAGAGAGTGGTAATAGACTGGCCCATTGGGAAGCGATGTGTTGGGGGTCAAATCGATGGGGTTGTTGTCCTGGCAGTGCAGAGGTACCCCGGTAGGTGAGGAGAAGATATCCAAGTATTCTTCCACAACCTTATCTACTTGTTTCTGCTGTGTGGAGAGGTCGGTCACAGAGACCCTGGATGTGGCTGTGATCTTACACTTATTCTGAGAGTGAATCATGAAGAAGACAAGCTTCCCCATCTGAGAGATTATCTTCCTGCATTGATTAGCAGAGATCAAGGAAATAAAACTAGGTGGGACTGCCTTCGGTATCCTGTATAATTTCTTGTTCAAAGTAATAATAACACTACAAGGCCTAGATTCATATACAACATAACGTTTCTATAAATAAGGTTGTCCCAAAAGAACATCACAAAATTCTAGAGGAGAAACATCACACAATACCTCGTCATTGAAGGGTTTGATGTCATACGACAATCGACACTGTTGGCTGATGCAGAGATCGCTTCCTTAGCAGAGCCATCCAATGGTGTAGGGTTGTGGGTGGGGCGTTGTTGGTAGGCCCAACCGCTTGATGACCTCTGCTGAGATGAGGTTCTTTTGGCTATGGCTATTAATGATGAAGTGTAGCAGGGTGCATTTTACCCACATCTGTGAATGGAAGAGGCGCTCTCCTTCTTCTGGCTCGTCTGGTTCACCAGGCTAGAGCTTGGTGGTAGCAAAGGTGGCAATGGGTTCCATGTCAATGATTCGTCTTCCCCTTTCTGGTTCTAGCTCAAATTCATAATCCACATCCGATTCAGAGGCTTTCACTTCAACCACTAATGACTTCTTTGAGTGACAATCAACTGTGTTATGCCAAGGTCTCTTATGGAAGTCGCACCACTTCCCAGTATCTTTCTTTGTCTTTTCGTTGTCCTTCTTTGCTTGCGGCTTGGAATGGTTTTCCTAATACTATCCATATTTTATCTGTCCTTTTTTTGTGGGTTGGGGCCGCTCATTCCTGGATTTTGTTGTGAGTGGTTCCCAGGCCCAAATTGTCATGTCTTTTGTTTGAGCTTCTGCTCGATTTTGACGACATATCGGTACGCCGTGCCCAAGGATGAGATGTATAGAAATTCCATTTCAGTATGGATGTATCTATGCAAAGAAACACGATACTTGAGCACTAGATTTTTCTCTGAATCTTTGATACCCAGCTTGGTGCACAAGGTATGGAAGATATTTGTGAAATCTGGCACTGCTTGGTCTCTTTCTTGCTGCAGTGTGGTCCATTTAGTATACAAGTCGTCATAACTTCCGACAGGGTAGTATTGTTCCTTAATAGCATCCCTGAAGAATTCCCAGGTGGCTGTGATTATAAATAATTAGATTTCCTCTATTTCCTTTTCCTCACAGAAAGTTTCCTACCAATCATTGACATGGGGAACGTCTTTGAGGAGCACAAAAGTAATATTTTCTCTATTTGAAAAGTTATGGACAAAAAAATACCCTTCTAGCAGATTCAACCAATTGTCTACAACATATGCATCTATATGACCTTCAAACATAGGAATATTGAAGTTTATTTGTACCTTGAAGGGGGCGGCGCCTCCAGTCGAAGAGGATGCGTCTCTTGTTGGTTGTCGTTAAAGGATTTGCGCGAAACTATCCATCATCTCGTTCCTCTATTGCGTGAGGGCTTCCTCAATCAACAGTTTTAAAGAATCTCCCGTCTCGTCATATTTCTTTTCTCCTGCCATGAGAGGTTGCTTGGGTGTGCGAGATATTTTGTCCTCAACAAAAACAAGCTCAAGACCCAACTCTTTGTACTCCGACCTCGTTGGGGACATGCATTAAGACGGCAAGGAACAGATCGCTCTGATACCACTGATCCAGATTTTATGAGAAAAATGAAATGAATATAGATTATTAATAGGTTCTTAACACACAATAACAAAGATACAATAAAACTAGTTTTCTATTCAATAATGAAATAAGCTGAAACTGTAAAATGGAGCGGAAACAAGCTTGTTGGAATAGTGGCAGATTATCTCTGAGAAGAGATGTGATGGTTGCGCTATTTTGAAAGAAGATGATTACAATGAGGCTTTGAAGGCCTTTTCACCATAAGAATAAATTCCAAAAACCCCAGACATCCAAAAACCTAACCCTAGGAGATGAAGCGCCAATAGTCATGTGGGTCTCGTTTGGGTAAGTTAGTACATCAACTTCCCGGGGTCGTAACTTTTGCATACGATCTTTGTTTTAGGCATATGATAGACCGTTGGAAAGGTATCATTGAGGAGATTCATTTTAGGCAAAATAACGAAGGATTCAACATATTGAAAATCTATTTTCCCAAAAAAACATTGTTTAGGGCCTCAAAACAGCTCCAGAAGTGAAAACGGCTAAAAATAGTAAATTACCAAAATTGCCAGAAAACTGTTTTAAGCCATTTGGAAAAGGTGGGTGGCCATCGATATCCATGTGGATCACCCACTTTCCTCCTGATCCAAGGAAATCTTTTTGTGACAAAAATTCCTTCACAGTGGGGTAAGGGACAAAGGCTATGATCTTGTTGTATCCCACATAAGTTCGAAAGTGTTTGAGAGAATTGAATAGAGCATATTAAGATTGTTTTTACATAATGTTCTAATTCAATTCCTAATATATAAGATTTTTTTTCATAAAGGAAATTGGTTGTTCATCCCCTTGATCATTCTTTTGCAACAATACCCCTGCGATGGTGTCTTTTGAAGCAAAATAAAAAATTATGAAGTATTTGGAAAAAATTGGGCTAACCAATTCCAATGTGACAGTTATTTCCTCTTTGATGCATCGAAATGAAAAATCACCTTCACTCTCCCATTCAAAACAATAATGTTTATTTAGTAATTTATTAAGGAGTTTAACAATTTCATTGAAGTTTGGAACAAATCTCCTGATAAAGTTAATTTGACCAAAGAAGGATTGGAAAGATTTCTTGTCCTTGACGAGAGGGATTCTCTTGATTGCTTCAACCCTAGAAGGATCTATCATGATTCCATCTTTAGAAATTATATGGCCCAATAACTTACCCTTGTCAACACTAAAAATTGATTTCTTAGGGTTGAGAGAAATGCCATACTCCTTAGATCTTTGGAAGATAGTTCTTAGGTGTTGGACATGTTGTTCCCTCGTTTTATAGATGGCAATCATATCATCCTTATATATATCTATAAAAATTTTTATTATATCTCTAAAAACATAGTTCATAGCACGTTGAAAAGTATCCCATGCATTGGTGAGTTGAAAGGGAAATCTCAAATACTTGTAGGTTCCCTAGGGGGGTGGTAAAAGACATTTTTATTTGATCATCCTTCTTTACTAAAACTTGATTATATCTTGAGAATCCATCAAGCATGGACATCATATCTGCACATTTGACTCTTTTCAAAAGGTATTCCATGTTTGGTAGAGGATAATTATCCTTAAGCGAGGTCTAATTTAAATTTATGAAGTCTACACATATTCTAATCTCACCAGTTTTCTTTCTTACAATAAATATATTAGATACCCATGGTGAATATTTGATAGGCATGATTATTCCTGACTCAACCATATTTTGTAACTCTCTTTGTACTTATGGGGAAACCTTTGGGTTCATCTACCCATTTTTTTGTCAAAATGGATTTTCACCATCAATGAGGGAAATGGCGTGTTGTATGACATATTCCCAGTAGGCCTTTAGATCTTAGTAAGACCAAGCGAAGACATATTTGAATTCTCTTATAAGTGCAATCATTGTTTCCCTTTCGTAATTTTTTGTTAATTTACCAAATTTAATCAATTTGGGGGATTCCTTGGTTCCAATGTTGAATTCAACAATCTCATCACTAATTTTTTTCGAAGGTTTCCCTTTATGCATATCATTTTGATCAAAAATATTCTCTAAAGGAATAATACCTTTGGGTAGGGTTTTTCAGCCACATCGATGATTTCGATATCTCTCTCAAACAACAAGTTTATTTGATCTTCAGAGAACTCTCCCTCATTTTGGAGAAAACGAATAAGTTGACTGTCATCATCAAAACATTTCCAATTTTCCAAGTTGGCAGGTAATGAGGGTCTGAAATTTACTTCTACTTTGTAGAGGCCAATTTCTTTGAAAAATTGTAAGGTTGGAGCTGAAACGATAAGATTATTTGCCAAGGGATTCTCTTCCCTAGGGATGACCTCAATGGAAAATTTATCAAACGTATTTATGGCCTCCAAAATAACATCCCTGTACAGTTTCAACCTTCATGTTTTTGCAGCAAATTTCCTATTGACTTCCAAGATAATCATGTTAGAGTCCCCCTTTACATGAAAGTTCGTAATGTTCATGTCCATGGCTAGTTTGATGCCTAGGATAAGGGATTTGTACTTTACAATGCTGTTTGTGTAGTTGAACTCGAGTCTATATAAGAAAAATTTAGTCTCTTTACCTGGTGATCTTAAGACTATCCCCACACCCGAGCCTATGCTTGAGTGTGCACTGTCAAAATCCATGCCCCAATATCCTTTTGTTTCTTCTTCATCAATTAAAAGGGAGTTTTCCAAAATAAAGGTGTTGTCTATTCCTTCTTCTAGAACCCAATGGTTTACATTGACATGACCCACAACACTTTCAACTTTGGTCCTATATGGGGAATAAACTTTCTCTTCACCTTCGACGATTTCAACCTTCATTTCTTTGAGAGGTTTTGAAGAAGTTATTCAAGAGTATTATGAGAGTTATTCAAAAGTATCATCATAAGGGCCAAGGATTGGCTTGATGTTATTTCTTTTGATAATCTAAGGGAAAGGCTTTGGGATAGATTTCCAAAGTGTCTTTAGGGTTCTGAAGAGGATTCAAAATCATCCACAATGACGATGCAAAAATGTTATCACGCAAGTTGTAGGTTGGTAAATTCCCAAACCAACCACTAAATAGTAGA